>ML799411.1:755713-783667 GCA_009831015.1 Picea engelmannii
GTCCCCCCTATAAGGGGGCTCGGGGATGAAGCCATAAAAAAAAATTTGATGGTATTTTGCGTTCGTTTTTGGCATTTTTTTGCGTTTATTTTTTGGTGGTTTTTCAGCACATGGTTTTTGTTGATAGTTTTCTAATTCTGGTCAAGGAATTAGGGTTGTTGACTAATCTGGTTCAATGAATTAGGGTTTTTGGATGTCATTGGATCCTATATATATTGTATTGTAAACAATGAATAAATATGATGAATAAAGAAGATTAGAGGTGTGGCTCTAAACATGTTGTTGGTTTTCCTAGTTTGGGTTTCCAAGGAAAAAATCTATGGGTAATGTGTGTGCGTGTTGTTACGAGAAAATCATCTCTATGGCTAGGGTAAGCCACAACATACGGAAATGACTATAGAAATAAACTCTATTCTCAAGTATGCTATGTAAACAAATATTCTAGCAAGACAAGATAAAATTCCTACTTCGTCCAGACGTTCGATGAAGTCCATCGTTGAGCACTTGACCCAAAGCAATATACCTACAACTAGTCCTCAAAAACCAAGCAAAGCAAGCATATGGTGATAATAAATTATTTTAGTGCATTCAATAGCATAATCCATTAATAAACATGACAAATACACCCATGGAATAATAATTCAAATATTTGCAAGATATCAATTGGATGGGAAAAAAATCTTTCTATTAATATATGATCAGTTGAAGCGAAAATGTTACAGACTTCTGTGTCGGCACGGTTTAGAATTGAGAAACTAAGTTCCTTCCAACTAACTTCAATCCTCCACCAAAGGAAACCTCATAAAAGAGAAACAATGAGGTTATCAATCAATAAGGGAAGAGCTTAGGGGTTGAACACTATGTTCAGAGTTAAAGGACAAAGGGATGCAGACTCAATATGAAGTAAATAATTTCTCCAGGGTAATGTTGCTCTCAAATTTGAATTCTTTCTCCATTTTTCCATAGCTCGGAATTGGCCCATTTATAGCCTTCAAATGGAACTGAAGGGACGAGTCGAAATGTTTCCAATATATGGAAGGCCAAGGATCATAGATCTCTTGTCATGACATGGAAACCCAACATTAATTTTCATTTTTTGGCACAAATCTCGATGTACGTGGGTTGTAGTGGTGCATCCTGCGTATATGCATGTTGTAGAGTAGGAAAGATGTGTACACATGGAAAAATATGTATTTTTAACTATGGGATTTACAAACAGGGATGATAAGTCTGCATGGGGAAATGGAAAAAGTCCTTATGTGCAAGATTGCATAGGGTGAGGCAAATATTTATATAACAGATGCCCCCTAATGTGTGAGGTTAGAGGAGTATCTGCGATGGACGAAATACATTATAAACAACCCATAAGTTGAGTGATGGGGAACCAGCTGGAAGAACTAGTTGCTCATTACATTTTGCACTGACTTTGCATACATGGATGCCAATAGAATTACACTGCATATTGATGTGAAAATATACCAAACAACTGTTTGTGGCCATGAATAGGAAAATAAAATGCGGTTACATGCCAAAATATGTCACAGTCTCGAACAACGCCCAGTAGAACCAGTCTCAAAACCAATCTAAAGATATTTGTATACAATGGAGTACAGTTTGATCTGCCATGATCATTAAATTCATATAGGTACTAGTAAAATGAAAATGAAACAATGGCTAAGTAAAGTTGCGGCCACGTACTGATGTCTTCAAGTCTTCTACACAATCTGCCAAGGGTACAAGTCTACATCATGTGAATAAAGGAGTTGAGGTCGAACACAATGAAACATTGTTTGATTACCGATCATTGAGGTATACCGTTAACAAACGCGAGACAACCTATCGATAATAAAAGTAGGTATCAAGGCACCGAGCACATTCTTACAAGTGTGAATAAATGAGCTGGTGTCGAACACCTAAAGAATCCATCGATCATGAGACATTGATGTATTCCCAACTGTTGATGGCGAGAGAACCTGCCACTAGTGACTGAAAGCCTCAAGGTACTCATAAGACTCTAGGTCATGTTTCTAGAATAGATGAACTGAAGTCGATGGAAGGAAACCCACTAAAAGGAGAGCATTAAGGCATCTCTCATCATTCAGCATGAGGTACAAAGCATGAGCTTCATGATTTGGAGGAAATCGGGCGAAGGACATGTTCACGAACCAACGACCCTGTGCGTCTTTCACGTGTGCCAAGTGCAAGTGGTACACAAAAAAGACCATATGAATAGCAGTCAATGATGAAAACTACTGACAAAGGTGAGAAAACCACCAATAAGTCTAATGGCCTCCAAGACACTACATGAATCCCAATGTGTGAATAGATGTCTTGTCGTCGAACACAAGGGAAACCACCTAGTCAACGACCGATGATGAAATGTTGACTGTTGGGTTCAAGGTTACCTACCAATGATGAAAGTAGGACCAGGGTGCATGATAGGACTAAAATATCATGTGATTCTGAGACAAACTGAGGGTATGGCCAACATGAAAAGTCAAGAGTTATGAGAAATGGTCGACACATGTTGATAGAATTCCTTTGAACAAGAGCATGAGACATATGAAAGACTCCGGCAACATAGACTCAATGATGAAACCATGATGTGCATGAGGCATCAATGAAATTCTCTATAGGGACTGGAAGAGTAACCAATTGGTAGAGAAGACTTTGTAACGAGCTCAGCTTCTTAAGGCCATGCTAATCCCAAAATTATGATGACAAATGGACTCAATAACTTTGTAGTTTGTTCAAAGGCAACACAACTACTGCCAATATAAGATAATATTCCCTTCCCGCCCATCGTTTTTTGTTTTTTCATAGACAAATGAATGTTATGATACAAAGGAGGAAACGAGTCTCGCAAGTAATCAAAACTAGTTCCAGCAGTGGAACATACCTATGCTCAATGCGAGGAGATGCATGCGGGAGATGGACACTCGGGGGAATGTTCCCTTCTAGGTATAGGGTGTAAAATTGCAAAGGATATAAACGAGGCTCTGCTTGGTTGAGGATGCAAAAGTTGTTGGGGTAAACAGTTTATAACGCAAAGCGAGAACCGACTATAGGCTCAATACTGCAAGCAAAGGCATTGAGATGCAATTACAAATTAATGCCAAAAAATGTCCTTTTTCATGGAATTTAGTCTACTTGGTGTGAAAAAAAAAGATAAACTTGGGCCAAATAGACGTCCTTTCAAATCCAATTTACGAGTGTGAAAGAGACAAGTTCACTCAACAATCTTTTCTCTTTTTGAAGACGAGTTGGAAAAGAGATTAAATTAAACTCGGTTGGGAGTCCTCTAGGTATAAGGCAACATGTTTATGAGTGAGAAATGAGGCTCAACATAAATTTTTGTACTAGATATAAGGGACTCACAGTCCTATAGAAAAAATCTATGCATGGGCACCAAATGAAGTAGGGGATCTAACTAGGGAACCCATGTTTGTTAAGTCTCTACCACTTGATAATGACACTACTTATAGTAGATGGAAGGTTTTGTGTCGCAACAAATGGGTTCGTACCTAAGGCATAAAAAGTGATAGTTATAGGATAATGAAAAAATGCATGATGGAATGGATACTTATCCTATATGTTGGGTAATGAAAATGCATGCCCATGGTGATGAACGACCAATATAGCATTGAAATCTGTAAGAATCCCTGGTGAAAACTACAAAAACCAACTCAATCCACCTTTGTATTGGTCCATTAGGCGAAAAAATGACTCAAAACTATAGAAAGTGGGTAAAAATTGTTATAAATAGTAACAAAACCAAAAATTACTGTGTCATTTTGACTTTCTACCCAAATAGTGAAAATTGGACCAAATTACCTCTGAGATTCAATTGGTGATTGCGGGAGCATCAGACAATGAAATCAGAAACCATCTAGACCAGGTAATTCCTCTTCCCCTCCTCTTCCTTTCTAGTGGATTAAATTTTTAAATTAGGTTTCATATTTTGAGTAAATTAGGGCGTTAATTGGGTAACTTGGTGTACATAGTTTGCCACTTATCGAGTCACGTATAAGATGGGTTATACGTGACTGTGCAAAATATAGGGCACGTATACCCATCCCTATACATGACTGTAAGTGAAGCATCTCGCGTACAAGTCCATAATCAATAACTTTTATGGTTTCTAACTCAAATTTTGACTTTTGTCTGGCAGGATGGTGCTAGAATGGAGGGAAAGGGGGCACGAGGAAGTAGATGTTGTTGTGGATCGAGATCTGGGAGCCCAAATGGCCTTGAAAAGATGTGGCTTATATAAATTTTGGGCACTCAAATGGATGAGGGCCCATGTGAGGTTGCTTGAGATGCTTGTGGGTTACTGGGACCCTGATAGTGAAAGCTTCAACCTCGATGGGAAACCATTGAGGATTGAAGTAGAGGATATCTAATTTTTGATTGGATTATCACGTTGGGGAGACATTGTAAACCTCAAATCACAAGGAGTGGGGCAAGGAATGAAAATAGAGGATTACATAGATTCCCACTATGTAGCAGGGACTCCGAAGTTCGGGAGTCAACTCCCTATCCAAGCGATAAACAATCTCAGCCTTAATATTGTTGTCCTCGTGTTGATCAGGATCACAGGATCGGCTCCGTTGCACCAGGAATCGAGGTCGCTCATGCTCTATGTTATAGAGTGCTTGAGACCCACAGTATATGATTGGTGTACCTCACTACTGGAAAATATGAAGATCCAGTTGACAGAGTGCAAACAGGGTAGCAAAAGGAACTTCGGGTTTTCCTCTATCTTATGCAGTTTTTTCTTCAAGCGAGTTCGAGTTTTGGGACCTAGAGTTGAGATTCTTCCGAGAGGACCTCATGATCCAGCCATGGCACGATGGATCGAGGTAATTAGACGATAGGGGGGAGGTAGGGTGCCCACACCCTACAACGAGGATTTCTTCTACTGGTGGTAGCAAAAGGTCATTGGTCTGGATGACTATCCCTATGCAGGGATCAACTTCAGAGGGGATCTAGACATGCCACTCACACCAGGGACCACCTATGGGGACATAGGCATGTCAAATGTTTTTAAGTATTTCATTTTTTTGTATTTTTGTATAGTAGAACAAAAAGATTTTTGGATGATGCTTAAGTACTAACTAGACACTTGTGTAATGCAGACATGGGTCCGCAATGGCTGGAACTAGGGAGATGAGGCGGTAGGAGGAGAATCTGAGAGAGTCCTTGAAAACGTGTAGGGAAACATGTCTCGTTTGACTCATAGGATTTTGATGGTTCAGGTAGAGGATCTGCCAGAAGCCATGCAACAACAATTGGTTGGTGTGCCCAGAGCTTGGGTGCGACTCTTTTGGCATCTCACAAACACCATAGTTTGTTACCATGACACACATCTAGCTCCACATGCATATATGTCATGGATATTGTAGTATTGATTGTATATATGTATTGAGGGTATTAGCCTCAATTGTGTACTATAAACACCATATTTTTTAAAATATATATAAAACATGGATCTTCATCTTTTCTTATATTTACAATGTGTACATTGATGAGATGGTTTTCTTTTCTTTAGTTATGTGACAAATGACAATCTAAAATGTAATTAGCATAAGCATCAGATATATGATTAGAACTCCTAGGAATGTGATAATAAGTAATAAAATCAAACTGTCATTCTAAAAGACGTACCTGTAGGAATCGTCGGAGTAACGTAGGATCACGCACGCGGTAACTATCGTTCAACTGAAATACTACTAACTGGAAATCTAGGCGAACTTCTAAAGAGAGAATACCATGTGAGATAACATTGCACACAATTTCTATAACGACACTATATTCGACCACATTATTCGTGGATGGCCCTAGGCATACGCCACTTGAAGATACCAGTAGACCCTCGGGTGAGTAAACCACCCAAGCAACGGAAGCCAAGTTATGTTTATGATGACTGACTTCCTCTACAAATCCTAGGTAGACCGAAGACTTCGTTGACATCTGCCAACCAAGGGAAAACTCGATAAGCAAGTTGAGGATGAAAAGAAAGGGAAAAGATATATACACTAAATTACATTAGTATACAAAGAGTTTCGCCCGAGCTCGGGGCTCAAGCATAATATATTTTCAAGTAGAGACCATTCCTCGGCTCGGCCAACATATTCCCTTCATAATATTCTAATTCATATGCTCCTTTTTCTAAGACACGTCACACGATATAAGGATCATTCCATGTGGGTTTAAACTTGCCTGCCCCTAGTGGTTCTTTGTCTTGATCATATAAGAGGACCAAGTCACCCTCAACATACAACCGAGGATAGAAAGACTTATTGTACTAGACCTTGACACATATTTTGTTCGCCTCAATAGTCATAGAGGCATCTTGACGCTGCTCATCAAGACTCTCTAGGTGTACAATGTGTCGCTCGATATCGAAAGTCTCAGGTAGGAGCGCGATTGCCAACTTAAGAGAAGGGATTTCTCATTCAAAAGGTAATATCGACTCCACACTGTGTACTAACTAAAAAGGGGAAAATCTGGTGGCAATCTTGACCGAGGTTCGGTATGCCCAGAGTGCGGGATATAGCATAATGTGTCAATTGGACTTACTCTGGCTGATAGTTTTTGTAAAATGGTCTTGAGAGACTTGTTGATGGCCTCTACTTGTCCATTTACCTGGGGGTAATGAGGAGAAGAATGACCATGTCTAAACCCCATCTTAGATGCTAGTTCTTCCATAATTTCGTTCTGAAAGTGACTACCATGATCAATGACAATCTCACTCAGGATACCGAACCGAACGATAATTTGATTGAATACGAAGAAGGCGGAAATATTCCCATCATATTTAACTGTAGGCATGGCATCGACCCACTTAGTAAAGTAGTCAACAGCCACGATAATGTGTTGATGCCCCCCATCCGAAGTTGGGTTGCAATCTACAAAGTTGACCCCCCACTTGGTGAAGGGACTGGCGGTAATGACTAGGTGAAGAGGGGCTAGATACGAGCACATTTTCTGAGTGAACACCTAATGGAGGTGACACTTCTTAACCTCTTCAATACAATCTTTAAAGATAGAAGGCCAAAAATAACCGGCTCGCAAAATGTTTTAGGTTGTCGCAAGCCTGGATTGATGACCACCACAAGACCCACTGTGGAAATCGTTCAGGAATGACTTGGATTCTCTGTGAGTTAAACAACGAGGCAAGATATTTTTTATTCCTCGGCGATACAAAGTGTCACCGATGATAGTATAATTCCTATCTTGGTACCATATACATTGTCGGTCATCTCGCAAGAGATACTGAGGGAACTTCAAGGTTTGAAGATAGAGAAAAATGCCTCCATACCAGGGGTCGGATGACGAGATAAGAAAAATGTGTTCGTCCGCAAACAAATCAACATGTATAACATCCTCATCTAATCATGGAAAGTCAGATATTAACTCTGCGGAGACTAGCAATTTCTTGGATTTTGTAGAAGCGAAATCGAGATCAAACTCTTGTAGAATGACAATCCATTTATTATATTTTCCCCCTATGATATGCATGGTAAGGACGTATTGAAATGGATTGACATTGACAACCACAGTAGTCTTGCAAAGTAATATACAATGACATAAACATTGGACTACATGAACGACAACCAAAGCTAGTTTTCAACGTGAGAATAATTAAGTTCAGGACCAATTAAGTTTCGACTAAGATAGTAGATGACGTGCTCGCGAAGCTCATCATCCTCCTGAACCAAAACCATACCAATCGTCTCCTCAGATGCGACGATATAAAGAAATTAATCCCTATTGTAGTCAGGACACTTCAACAAAGTCACCGATACCAAGGCTTTCTTCAAAGCATCGAAGGACTCCTGGGCTCTCTCATCCCAGATAAAAGGGGTGTCCCTCTTCAAAAGATGCATGAAACCCTTAGTGATATTAACATAATTTACTATAAACTGACGTAGAAATTTATCTTTCCCCTGTAAACCTTGAAGTTATCTAATAGTGCACGGGGGAGGCAATCGAAGTATTGCCTCAACCTTTAATGGATCTACCATGAACCCGGTCTCAGAAACTAGAAATCCTAAAAGACAACCAGACCTAATGCAAAAGATGCACTTGTGAGGGTTTAACCGGATTCTATAGTAATGACATATTTTGAAAACAATTCGAAGGTGTGTAGCGTGATCCGCTCTCTTACGAGAGTGAGCAATGAGATCATCAAGGTAAGCTTCGACTATATGCTTAAGATCATGGAATGTGAAGGTCATGGCACGTTGGAAGGTTGCTCCGACGTTTTTAAGGCCGAAAGGAATTTTCCGGTATGCGAAAGTACACCAAGGAAAAATAAATGTCGTCTTGTGTTGATCCTTAGGTTTAATTTGAATTTGATTATACCCTGAAAACCCGTCCATAAAATAAAACACTTCGCTTCTCGCAAACTCGTCGAGAATCTGATCGATGAAAGGTGTCGGGAAGTTGTCTTTAGGACATGCCTTGTTCAGGTCACGAAAGTCCATACATACATGGATATTTCCTTGATTTTTATTCACAGGAACGGGATTGGATACCCATTCAGTCAAGGGAACCGAGCAGATGAAGCCAACATTAAGTAGCTTCTCCACGTCTGCCTCAATAGCATGGGCCTTCTAGGGATTGACAACTTTAAGACGTTTTCAAACAGGTTTATCATCCAGATAAGTTCTAATCTCATGCTCGACAATACGAGGGTTGATTCTTGGCATCTCTTCATATGACCAAGCAAATGCATCTCAGAATTCCTTGAAGAGTTCAGTGTAGATCAGGATTTCTTCTGGAAAACAATCCGCACCGATATGTACATTTTCAATCTTGCCAGGGGTACGAGATATATCGATCATGACGGTAGGAGAAATACTCGCTATATTTCCTTTGGCATATATGTCATTATCTCACTATATTGTGATGGTGTGACCGTCTATCTCACTCAAAGTGGATCGAAATTCATCTTGTTTGATACTTTCAAGCTCTGGGAGAAAACAAGAGCGATGATGCATATCATCCCAAGGTTTGTCGAAACCATTCATGGCTTTGATGATAGCTTTGTCCGAAGGCAAATTCCCATCGAGGTATTCATGTGAACAAGACAACAAAGTAGCCCACATGGGCCTAAGAACAGGATCCTCCTCATCTGTCGGTGAGGTAACAGGATCAGGATCGGTGGAAGAATCAAGAACAACTTGATACACAATAACTAATGTTGATACTGGCATGGCCATTCCAGCCTACAACTGACCTTCACAAGACGAATTCGGGGAAGGTAGGGTCCATGGATCACTAAAATAGGAAGTGCGGAAAGGAATGGACCTCCCTATCAAAACAGGCCTACTGGACATGGCATAAACGTGGGGAATCGATGCAGTGAAGTCGAAGGTAACCATAAGGAAAGAATACATTTCGACGGTGACATTCTCAGTTGTTGGTTGATAATTGTCAATCATAGGGATCGACGGTCCAACAAATGCATTGGGACTAGCATGCGCAAAGGATAATTGGTCGATTTTCATGATCTTTCCTTCATGAGGAAAACAAAGAGTACAAAAGACGGACGATACGACAACGACCATAGCATAGGTCCAATTGCATCCTAGTAACAAGTTATAATCAAGAGGTACATGAACTACCTCGACCTCCACCTCTACCGTCTTCCCACCTAACTGGACTAGAAAGGCAGGAAGAATATTGTGAGGGTAGAAGGAATGACCGTCAAAAGAAGTCAACATGTTCGATGATTTAGAAAGATTCGGAGAATCAAGATCTTTCCAACAGATCAAGGAAATCACACATGTAGTAGTGCCTTCATCAACAACCGCACATTTGATGGTATACTTTGAGTACCCCATGTGGATTTGGAATGCCACATGGTAAGGAAAGCGAGGCTTCACATCTATGACGTCAAACTTGATAACTTTCAAGCCACTGGGTTCTAGATCTCCTAATGCAAATAGTAAGGCATTCCTTTGTGAAGGAAACATCTGGAGTACCTCCAAATCTGACATCGCACAAGGGGTTTGACCCAGGTCCTCAACAATAGAGTAGTTATGGGCAACTCTAGCATTTGGATTATGGGTAGAGCGCTTGAGTACTCTTTTCGGAATACAAGGCGGTGGCTCTAGTTTTTCAATCTATAAAGTCATCTACAGAGGAGGAGGAGGAGATTCTAGACCAGATATAGCTTGTGAAGAGCTATAATCTCGAGATCAAGTGGCTACATTAACTTTCGCATCGACCATATTGATACACAAATGATCATCGTCTTGCAATGACGGTTTTTTACTCCCACCGACCGCATTTCTGGCACTTGAGGAGATCGAGGCCATGTGTTGGTTATGTGGAAAAGGATTCGTTAGAACGACGGGCGATAGAGATAATATCCTCGCATCTTCCACAAGTTTGGGGCATAAATGAGTAAGGTGGTCATATGTACAAAGCTTACAGGGAAACTTCACCTTACGTCTTTCTCGCTTTCCCTCTCCAGCATTATTATTCGTCTTCTCATTATTACCATTTTCCTTGGGTTTATTATTATTTTTTCCACCCTTACGAGTATTACGTCCTTTCTTCTTATTCCTACCTAGTTGTTGGTTACCATTTGGGCCAACCGACGATTACACTAAATATACACCCGTCGACTGAGTGGGATTGGAAGACACAGACGAAGTTGGCCCTCTTGCAGACTTGTTTAGAGACAACTCTTTCAAATGGCTTGTAACCGAGTCTCTATATTTTACATTGGCAGAGCCTACAATGCCATCAGCATGAGGTCCAGTATTTTTTCTAGGGTCATAAGTTGATCGTGGTGCATCCAGAAGAATGTGGTATAATATCCCAGACTGAGCATATATAAGATCTAATTGTTGGGATTTAAAGATCACTTCTTCCTCGGTGGTAACCCCGGATGTAGCAACATCCTTTGAGATATGAGGGTGCAAATACTTGAGGAACCATTCTAAAATAATGGTCAAGGGTATGGAGGTCTTAATCAACCTCTTCCGTCTACACCATTCCTGGATATGATCTGAGATATGAGTGGCGGTGTCCTGGCATAAACTCGACAAAAATTTTAGGCCAACATCGTAACGAACCGACAATTGGAAGTGGTTAAGGAAGACCAACACCATCTGACTAAAGGTCCCATATGCCCCCCTAGGTAGCTCGATATACCATTTCACAACGACCTCGATGAGGGTGCGTTGAAATAATCTTAACCGAATGGAATCATCATTAAGGTAATTCGAGGAGCACCATAGGTCAAAGGTGTAACGTGATCACCAAGATCCTCGCCATTCTTACCTTCGAATTTCAGAATGTCCTAAGGAAGCTTGATGGGGACGGGGGGCCATGTAGGATCATGACTCATAGGGTCGTTCATCAACTTAGTCAAGTCTGGAAGATTAAGCATGGCCATAAAAGGGATATGGGGTTGCGGCATCTGGCCCCAAGCTCCCTGAAAAGATTGTGTTTGAGGAACTGCAGCCCATCCAGGGTTCTGGTAAGCACCATGGCCCTTTGTGGGATTGTAAGACCCTCCTCCAGCCTGATTCATAAAACGTTGGTTGGGCATCATTCCAGTAGGAATATTCTGATGGGGGTTATAAAAAATTCCCCGAGCCGGATTGGATTCAGGTTGGGGGTTGACAAAAGCGTGAAACTGACCTCCTCTGGGCATGAATCTATAGGATAGAGGTGGATTCTTCATGCCAAATGTATTGGTTGGAATCGACACCAAGGAGGTAGGGGTATAGGATTGAACTTGAGCAGAATCTTTTCCTCTAGGTTGTTGTTCCACCCAGAAGCAAGAGGATTATACCCAGGGTTAAAAGCATGGATGCCTCCCATATTAGGAGTCGTTTGAGGGATTTTTGAACCACTAAATGAAAATCAAGTATAAGGAGGTGTAGTGCCCCCAAGCCCAATGCTAGCATTAGGGCCAACATCTGGGATGGCGTTCGAAAAATGTGAAGTAAAGTTCGGCATACCATAGGAAAACGGATTAGAGGCCATAGGGATGGACTGAACATTATAACCCGATGAGTGACCAAGAGACCCAAAAGGGTTCGAGGAAAGAGATTGAGTATTCACTATAGGCCGATCCATAGTAATGATAGGTGCCTCTAGCACTACAACCATTGTGGTTGCAAGAGTCGAAGGGGTGCCATTAACTATAATCGGTGTGGGAGTCTAAAGGCTCCAAGTGTTCTGAAGACTAGGTTCAATACTCGTCCTTGTAGAATCACAAGTCTAAATAGTGGATGTGTGTGTACCATGTCTAATAACTCTACGCCTTTTAGAAGGAAAAGACTCGAAATCCAGTGGTAACTGTAACAAGCGATGGGACTGACGGGGACGTTGGTCCGACTCCACGATGACTTAAGACTCTAAAGACAAAAATAAATCCTAAGTCCAACTAGTAATCAAAGATCACACCAAAGGTCAAACGGCCAAAATGCATACAAACGGGATAAAGTGGTTGAAAGTGGCCTCCTCCCTAAAGAAGGTATGTCTCGCCCAAGAGGGGCATGAGACTCCCTGCTAAAGATCATAGGTAACATAATTAATTATAAGGGCCCTCGTGGGATTAACAACCAGTCAGTCAGATCCCCCCAAAGAGGTAATCCTCCATAAAGGTTGTGTGTTGTCCAACCCTTATCTGACCCAGGTTACCTACAGAATAACCCTTGCAAATAACCTATGTGGCACCTAAGTTGAGAAACTAAGCAACTAAGCAACCAATGTATAACTGATGCACAGGCGATCAGTCGTAAGTTAGGTCCACCGTATAGGCAGGGTAGAAAAGCCTGAAACCTTGAAATTACCACCTCTCACGGAGGTAAATCCACTAGAAAGATCCCCAGATATGAATATATCCCCATAAATATCTCTGACGCCAAGAAGGTATAGGGGGAATATCCCTTCAACCAACCTCGCGCGACCTCGTGATTAACTCCGGTGTGAGCGGAGCCTCTTGATATTACCAATTATACAATGGATTTCTCCACTCCCTTTGTCAAACAGATATGTTGATTTAATTTCCTTGGACAAGTTTACTCACAAAATCCAATCCCAAGGCACTGAATCCTAAGCTAGTTTGTGCACCCTAGAAAATAAAATCGTGACTAATCAATTTTAAATTATAGCGTTAATTTTAGTGGCCATGATTAGTCAAAAAGGTATGGTAGTGAAACTCATGATGTTATGACTCAGCAAGAAAAGTAAATATGAATATAATGCAAAGCCCTAACTTCATTTTTCAATGAATGATATGCCTCTTAAACAAATGAAATTTTCAATTTCAACACTACAATTCTAAAGTAAAAAATGCAATCTTTCATTACATGCACTAAGCTAATGACAAGGACTCAAAAGAACAAAATGCCAAGCAATGAAAAATGCCTAATATTTTTGTATTTTCAATATAAGAGAGATGAAAATGCATGGACTAAACAACAACTTGATATAAAAACTCTATTGTGTATAGAAAGAGATAACTCAAGCAGAATACCAAGGAGCAAAACACCCAACCCAATGTGCAAGGACAATCAAAATGAAAAGGTGATGAGAAAGACTCCGCCCAAAAATTCAACCAAAGACAGGTTTCCTGTCATCCCACAGGCACTCAATAGCCACTACAGAGACGTAAGAAGACTCAAAAAACATCAAATCCCACCCAACAACCACCAAACCCGGAAAACAAGAAAATAATATCGATGTATGTGACTGTTCAAGGAAACAAAGCATATGTATGTAGCTTGTAGAGGGACATCACACGTATATACGTGACTGTCAAGCCAAAAATCATGTATATGTTCCAAAAACAAGGCCAGACAAGGGAGAAGGCTGAAAACTCTGACCCAGAGTGAACAGAGGCTATCAAGCAATGTTACGATAAGAAACACAATAGGGACGAGAGAAATCTAAGGAGAAAAGTACTCCAAACCCTAAGAAAGAAGATTCAATCCTCAGTATGGTCGCCAATTCTGTTACGAGGAAAATGTCTCTATGGCTAGGGTAAACCACAACAGACGTAAATGACTACAGAAATCAATTCTATTCTCAAGTATGCTATGTAAAAAATATGCTAGCAACACAAGATAAAAGTCCTACCTCATTCAGACGTTCGATGAAGTCCATTGTTGAGCACTTGACCTAAAGCAATATACCTACAACTAGTCCTCAACAACCAAGAAAAGCAAGAATATTGTGATAATAAATTATGTTAGCACATTCAATACGATAATCCATTAATAAACATGACAAATACGCTCATGGAATAATAATTCAAATATTTTCAAGATATCAATTGGACGGGAAAAGAGTATTTCTATTAATATATGATCAGCAGAAGCGAAAATGTTATAGACTTCCGTGTTGGCACAACTCGGAACCAAGAAACTAAGTTCCTTCCAGCTGGGCCTCCACCACTTCAATCCTCCACCAAAGGCAAGCTCATAAAAGATAAACAATGAGGTTCTCAATCAATAAGGGAATATATTGGGGGTTGAACACTGTGTTCAGACTTAAAGGACAAAGGGATGCAGACTCAATATGAAGTAAATAATTTCTCCAAAGTAACTTTTCTCTCAAAGTTGAATTATTTCTCCCTTTTCCATAGCTCAGAATTGGCCCATTTAGAGCCTTCAAATGGAACTGAAGGGTCAAGTCAGAACATTTCCAGTATATGGAAGGCCAAGGATCATAGATCTCTTGTCGTCACATGGAAACCCGACATCAATTTTCATTGTTTGGCACAAATCATGATGTACACGGGTTGTAGTGGTGCAGCCTGCGTATACGCATGCTGTATAGTAGGCAATATGCATACATGTGGAAAAATATGTATTTTTAACTCTGGGATTTACAAACATGGATGATAAGTTTGCATGGGGAAATGGAAAAATGCCTTCTGTGCAAGATTGCATAGGGTGAGGAAAATCTTTCTATAACACGTGCCATTGTATCTTTTCTATTTTTATTAAGAATCTATTTGCATTAATTAATTGTACAAGGTTAAAATCTACATTTGGTATCAAAGGTTTTATTGGCTTAAGGGGGGCACCTTTATGGCCAAGGGTTTAACTCGGGTTTGTGATAAACCTTGTTACAATGGAAAATCTGTGGTATCGATTATTCAGGTGAAAAGAAAAGGTACCACACAGCCTCTACAAAGGCACCCATGAATGAGACACTACAACCTCTTGTATGTCATGAGCCCTATGCCCATTGAGTCTTGACCCTAACCAATTAACCCACTTTAAATGGTTTAGAGAGGGATCTCTTGGAAACTCTCCTTAACCTAGGGCAAGATCTACCCAATAGAACACCTTGTCAACCCTCCCATATTCAAAGTTGCATAATGTATTTGAGCACTTAATTGTTTGATATAATGATCTTTGATGCACATGCTTAGGTGTCTCATTTATTGATTGGATTCACTTATCATTATGTTATGACTTGATATCCTTGGAGGGCATGCTTATTTGTCTTGGAGGATAGTTTTGGAAGAACAAGCCTAGCTTGGAATTCCATGGGGCTTGAAGCCCATAGGTGGATGCCAAGGGCCTGTATGTTGGATGAGAAAGATCAAACTTGGAAGGACTAGAAGATGACTTGTATGACATAACCTATCCCCCACATGCCAAACGTTTTCCCTGAGAGAGGAAAAACTTCACTTCTATAGACATGACATCACCTAAGGGGGTTAGGGTTTGGTGGTGAGTTGACATGCATTGGAACAAGGACGTTTTTAAGGGGCTTGGGCCTTGATCATGAAGGAAATTGTTTTGATGATTGACATGTGGCTTTGGGAATCCTTTCCACTCTCCTCCATCACCAACGACCTCCTCCTAGTGCCAAAACGTCCCCTAAAGGGGTGACATCCATATAAACTACGGTTTTTCTTTGTGCAAAAGTGAAATTGAAATGAATTGTCTAATATTACTTTGTAAAAGGAGCAAGATTAGGTTTGTTGACCCCTAGTATTGTGGTTTACCCTTAATTATGTGGACAAACTATCTAAGTGACATTTTTTTATAAATAAGAGATCATAAGATCTCATTTTAACATAACTCTCCCTTTTGTGAGAAGTACTAGGTCTGAAATTTTCGCTACACTTGGAGTATGTTTCTTCTTGTGCTATGGAATATTGTTTCTTGGTTATGGTTTGATGATGATTATGGTGCACTATCTCTAGAAGGTCATTCTCTTGCTTTTGTGGAGGTTTAATTTGACATGTAAATTATTTTTCTTGAATGGTATGGTCTCTCTACTTTGTTATTATCATTTTTTATTCAATTAAGATTGTTTTGGACAAGGATATATAGGGAGTATAAGGATATACACCCCTATCCTATTTTCCACCACTTTATCAAGGTTTTTTTCAAGGGTTTAGTTGAGGAAGTTAGAGTATTTACACCCCTCATATTCAAACCCTAGCTAGGTTACTTGACTTGGGAAGTAAGATGATTTACACTCCCAAGGATTTAGTAACCCTAGCTCTTTCTTCTTGACTCCATTAACCCATAATTAAAGGCACTCATCTTGCATTGGAGAAACAAATTATTGCATTGGGAAACATGATTTCTTGTCATTTTTAATTCTTGCAACTTGGATTGTGTTCCTTGTGCCTTGGGCACCTCACAACCACTAGGGAATCCCCATGAAAGGGGTACTTCTTTCTGCTATTATAAAATTGCATCTTCAACCATTAGGGCTGCAAAAACCCTAACTCATTTGCTTGAATAACTCTCTTATCAACCATTGGAATTTTCCCAAAGTTTGGACACTTACTCCTCTTGGTCTAGCGCACTTTTTGGAAACGTTTGGAGGATTTTAAGTGGTTGATTTTATTGATGTAATACATTGAATGTTACATCCATAAGGCTAATATAATTTTCTACAGAAAAGTGTTTACAATAGCGTTATCTTTTCATTCTAGAATCTTGGTCTTTCATCTTGAGTTTAGCTAGTCTTTCATTTTGAGTTTAGCTAGTCTTTCATTTTGAGTTTAGCTAGTCTTTCTCTTGTATCTTCTACTTGATCTATAGAATTTATTTTTCATCTTGTGATACCATTTTATTGCTGATATACATTGTTACTAACAACTGCTATTAGGGACAACAAGCTTATATTGCTTGTCCAAGTGATTATATTGCAATATATGCTTGTTTTTCTTGTGTCACGGGCGGGTATTTCACCATTTCCAGGTTGCTCAACACACCTAGCAACCCTTGGACCTTCCCAAGACTTTCACAACATTTAGATTTTACCTCTAGGGACTTCATCTACATCTTCCTCCATCTTCATCACTTTCCCCTTAGAGTCACCGAGATTCCCCCATTGAGGTGACTACCTCACCTCTAAAGTGACATGAAAACCTACCTAAGGTGACAATGTGTAGGTGACCTCTTAGTTGTCACCATTCGTTGGTTGGGTCAAGTTTTTCCCATCCTACAACTTGTGAGATAAAATTTTGGCGTCATTTCTGAGGAGGATTTTGAATCCTCTTTGAAACCCTGACGATACTCTAGTAAGTTATCCCAAAGACTTCCCCTTAGCTTTCCTGGCGACTCCAACCAAGGGAATTTCCCTTTCCACCTTTATTCATGATCTCATCTTGAAGCTCATCTGGCTACTCCACCTTCCCAGAACCCTTCCTTTCCCAAACCTTTTCCCCCTAGGAGGTTCGAGCCTTATAAGGTTTACCAAAGAAAGCCTCTTCTCAAATCTCTCATTGTTAAAACCTTTTTCCATAGTACCCTTCCTCTTGATACAATGGCTAACCCTTGGGAAAAGGACCTCTACAGACCTCTCAACATGTCCAACATCCAAGGATACCCTAATACAATGCAAAAAGAAGTCAACATGTGGTTGCCAAAGTTAGGAAACAATGTGATAACTTTCAAGGACCATATTTATGTCATGGGCCAGGACATGGACAATGCAGGTATTGAGCATGAAGATGTGGCCATGAAGTTATTTTCCCCATCATTGACTGAAGAAGCCCTTTATTGGTTCAGAGGACTCCCTCACAATCATCTCACGTCCTACGAAGCTTTTGCCAACTTATTCAAGAACAGATGGTCAACAAAGGTAGATGGTGGGACACTTGGGGATTAGTTTAATCAGATAAAGAAAAAGGATAATGAGATGGTAAAGCAATTCAATACCAAGTTTGACAAGTTGTACAATCAAATTCCAACATATTTCTATCCTACAACATCATTAGTTCATCTCCTTTACATGAATTCTTTTGAAGGGAGGTTTCGATTCATTCTCAAAGACAAAAATCCCACATCATTGGCACAAGCCAAGGAGTACAATGTCGATATTGAAGAAAATATTATTGATTCAAGGGTGGAACCTTTTCACTACCCTCGTGTAAAATCAGAATCAAAGACTAATTTTTCCAACAACAGTGCTCTTGATCTGATTTCTCTCTTGACTCAAAAGATAGACCAGATGAATACTCAGATTATCCAGGTGTAGAATCATCTTATGAGCCATATGACTATAGTGGAAAGAAATCAATTTGCTCCCAGACCTTGATTTTCCAGACAATAGAGAGATGCCACATGTTGGAAACCAAGGCCTCAATGGGAGGCAAAGGCCCCAGATACCTTGAGACCAGTTGGGAAAGTTGATGTATAATCTTGGTGCCTCCCATGCCAAGGGCCCCATAGAGAAGATAAATTCCCTCAATGAGACAAATATTCTCATGATGATATGAATTTCATTGATATGATTTTCACTTTCCAAGAGGAAGAAGTTACCCAAAAGCAGACCAATGAAGCCACAAGAAGAGGAGAAAGAGAGGGGAGACTTCAGGCCTTGAATCAATTAACAGATGATCATAAGAAGGAATTAAGGAGGAAGGAATATCTGACCTACACTATAAGAAATAAATATCCATCCCCTTTGTCACATCCTAATACTCCTCTTCCATCAGCGGAGAAGGTGGATCCACCACCTCCACTTCCAATATACGATTTGCTTCCTAAGACAACTCCTATATATGATATTCAGTTAAATATAGATGTTGCAAGCATGTTTGGAAAACTGAATATGACGGTCCCAGTGATAAAGATGTGTAATATCCCTTCTGTAAAAATGGAAGTTTTGAAAGTCTTACAACTTCCAACTAAGAAAGAATATCCTCCCATCATATTGAACACTATATATCTCGATCGACCAAGCGACAAGAATCCCCCTTTATATATTTCACTAGGCATGAATGACCTTCACATAAACAATTGCATGCTTGATTCATGGGCCTCAACAAATGTCATTTCATTAAAGGTTATGGAACAACTTGGTTTGAAGACAACCCGCCCTTATGGAAATGTATGTGGTATTGATTCACTAAAGGTTGAGGTATTTGGGGTGTGTGAAGATGTTGAGTTATTTCTAATTGATTTTCCACATATCAACATCCTCATGGACATATTAGTGATTGAATTTATGGATGCTTGGGGGATGCTCTTGTCAAGGACCTAGTCCTCAACCCTAGGGGTTTTCTTATCATGAGTCTTACACATGCATATATTCCCATGGGCAATGGCACGTATGAAATCTTACACAACAGGGAAAATAATGATACACATGTGATGGATATGAGGGGTCCTAATTATGTCAGTGAACACTACTATGATATGCCTCCACGGGTTATTGAGTATGATCCATCTGAGCTACCCTTAATACAAGAAGATTCCATATAGATGTTTCTTCCATGAACAGATAAGAATAAAATTGAAAAATACCATGGGAAGGAGCCAAGGTCTATCCAGATTTTGAAGAACAAAGATGAAAAACATGAAGAAATCATCAAAGAGACAATCCGCACAGAGCCTCCATACGTTGAAAATACACCTTGCATCAATTTTAATGAAGGAAGTTGTGCGCTCATGTGGGAAAAAACAAAGTGCAAGCCCATATATGACCAAAAAGATAACAACTCATGGATTGGCCCTTACATCATCAAGAAGAAGTAGGATAAATAAAGGTACTATATGGCATCATTAGATGGGAGGAAGATGCCATTACAAGTGTATGGATCTCTTCTCCAACCTTACATCYAGGTAACATGAMTTCTTCAAGGCCSATGCCCKRGGTAATTATGAAAKTCATCTTGCTTTCCTCTACATTTTCATCTTGATTKCTCATACTAGTTTAGATGTACTTCATTTTCATTTCRTTCTACTTGCATATTGATTTCATGCTTAGCTTAGAAATTTTTGAAAAAATGTTAAAAAWWWTATTTTCTAGATTAGTTTCTATTTTRGATTTCTATATATATRTGGATGAAGGGTGATAGCACCACCCTAGATGCTCTGATCMCTTTRTTTSAGTTTTTGKYWGGCACRGATCTACCAGAAKATGATACRATTATCATGMACTCTACGGTGAGMACATGTCMCCAAGTAGGAGCCAGATGTTACCCCCATTTTGTGGATAACTAAGGATATTATGTCTCGAGGCCCTCAGGTTGCAGATATGGAGTACCGAGAGRCCACTTGACCAACAATATCCTTTTGCATAGATGTACACCCTTCTCACCACCACAAAGGTCATAGATTTTCATATGGCATCCACCACATCAGTTGGMTTCTRGAAGGCAGTGGGCCTTGCTCCATGAGGTACAAGTYAGTATTATGGTGAGCAYCATTTCAATATTTAASGMATTTGAGTATGTTGTATCTTATATTTCTCTAGATTTCATGATATATGCTTGGACATTATGYCKTTTTCCTTGCTTCACCTTGKTGGTTGACATTGTGCCCTAGTAATTGGTCTTCCTTAGGGATGTTTTTGCTACTAGGAACTCCCTTGAAGATCCATTGTATCWTTCYTGACCATACTTACCACTTTCCATCACTATTTCCCCCCATTTCCTTATMTCTTGGGATTTTAGGGTGTATTGACCCAAGAAGGGGTTATCCCTCATTCTATGGGAAGAAGGGGATGAAGGCCTAGAGGTATTKATGTTGGGWAAAAGATAAAATCCTATGTATGAACCTTCTAGATGCTTCACCCAAGGATCACCCAAGAAAGCAATGAAACACTTATCTTTGAGAAAAGGGGGACCCACAATAAAATATGATTAAGAATGCTTAAAAGGTTAGTTGGAGGATAGGAGGTCTCATCACGATTCGACCTATCATGTCCATGAATATATAGTGGTATGAAATTATCATCATTTGGTCACCAAGATAGGGTAATGGCTCTCAGTTGCATSGATGAGAGAAAGGGGGTCTCATCACAATCCAACCTTCTCATTTACACTAGGTGTTTGTGAGTGACACTACCATTATCTGGACACGACGCYAGGGMAATGGCCTTCAACCTTTCCTTAAATTTATGAAAGAATGAAAGAATATAAAATAATGGGCTTGGAAAAARTGCATTGTRGACAAAGGYACCACACACCCTCTACAAAGGCACCCATGARTGAGACACTAYGACCTCWTGTATGTCATGAGCCCTATGCTCATTGAGTCTTGACTCTAACCACTTCACCCACKTTACATGGMTTAGAGAGGGATATCTTTGTAACTCTCCTTGACCTAGAGAAATATCTACCCAATAGAACACCTCGTCAACCCCCCCATATTCAATCTTGACAAGTTGCATAATTTTTTTGAGCACTTAATTGTTTGATATAGTGATCTTTTATGCACATTCTTAGGTGGCTCATTTATTTATTGGATTCACTTATCATGATGTTATGAATTGAGATCCTTGGAGGACGTGCTTATTTGTCTTTGTAGGACCTAGTTGGTGGACAGTTTTGGAAGAACAAGCCTAGCTTGGGCTTCCATGGGGATTGAAGCCCATAGGTTGATGCCAAGGGCCTGTATGCCGAATGAGAAATATCAAACTTGGAAATACTATAAGATGACTTGGACGACATAACCTCTCCCCCACATGCCAAATGTTTTTCCTAGGAGAGGAAAAACATCACTTCTATAGGAATGACATCACCTAGGGGGGTTAGGGTTTTGTTGTGAGGTGACATGCATTGGCACAAGGATGTTTTGAAGGGGCTTGAGCCTTGATCATGAAGTAATTTGTTTTGATGATTGGCACGTGGATTTGGGAAGCCTTTCCACTCTCCTCCATCACCAATGACTTCCTCCTAGTGCCAAAACGTCCCCTAAAGGGGTGGTGTCCATATAAACTAGGGTTTTTCTTTGTGCAAAAGTGAAATTTAAATGAATTGTTTAATATTACTTTGTAAAAGAGGAAATATTAGGGTTGTTGACCCCTAGTATTGTGTTTTACCCTTAATTATGTGGACAAACTATCTAAGTGACATTTTGTATAAATAAGAGATCATAAGATCTCATTTTAACATAACGCTCCCTCTTGTGAGAAGTACTTCATCTGAAATTTTCGCTACACTTGGAGTATGTTTCCTCTTGTGCTATGGAATAATGCTTATCGGTTATGGTTTGATGATGATGATGGTGTACTATCTCTAAAAGGTCATTCTCTCGCTTATGTGGAGGTTTACTTTTGCATGTAAAGGATTTTTCTTGAATGGTATGGTATCTCTACTTTGTTATTATCATTTATGATTCAAGTAAGGTTGTTTTTTCAAAGGATATATAGGGAGTATAAGGATATACACCCCTATCCTAGTTTCCACCACTTTATCAAGATTTTTTGCAAGGGTTTAGTTGAGGAAGTAAGAGGATTTACACCCCTCATCTTCAAACCCTAGCTAGGTTACTTTCCTTGGGAAGTAAGAGGATTTACACCCCCAAGGATTTAGTAACCCTAGATCTTTCTTCTTGACCTCATTAACCCATAATTAAAGGCACTAGTATTGCATTGGAGAAACAAATTATTGCATTGGGAAATGCGATTTCTTGTCATTTTTACTTCTTGCAACTTGGGTTGTGTTCCTTATGCCTTGGGCACCTCACAACCACTAGGGCATCCCCGTCAAAGGGATACTTCATGATTCTATTATAGAATTGCATATTCAGCCATTAGGGCTGCAGAAACCCTAACTCATTTGCTTGAATAAATCTCTTATCAACCATTGGAATTTGCCCAAAGTTTGCACACTTACTCTTCTTGGTCTAGCGCACTTTTTGGCAAAGTTTGGAGGATTTTGAGTGGATGATTTTATTTTTGTAATACATTTAATGTTACAGCCATAAGGATGATATAATTTACTACAGAAAAGTGTTTACAACAGCCTTATCGTTTCATGCTAGAATCTTGGTCTTTCATCTTGAGTTTAGGTAGTCTTTCTCTTGTTTCCTATACTTGATCTCTAGCATTTATTTTGTAGCTTGTGATACCATTTTATTGCTAATATACATTGCTAGTAACAACTTATATTAGCGAAAAAAAGCTTAACTTGCTTGTCCAAGTGATTATACTGCAATGTATGCTTGTTTTTCTTGTGTCTCGTGTAGGTATTTCACCATTTGTAGGTTACTCAACATACTTGGAAACCCTTGGACCTTCCCAAGACTTCATTCCAAGACTTTCACACCATTTATCTTTGACCTCTAAGGACTTCATCTCCATATTCACCTCTTTCCCCTGAGGGTCACTAGGATTCCCCCCTTGAGGTGACTATCTCACCTCTAAAGTGACGGGGACACTTGCCTAAGGTGACAGTGGGTAGGGGACCTCTTAGTTTTCACCATTTGGTGGTTGGGTCAAGATTTTCCCAACCTAAAACTTGTGTGATAATAGAGATCAATAAATTTAATGGGTAAATGTTTGAGATATAGAAGCTCAAGATGGAATATATGTTGTTGGAAAAAGATCATTGGATCGTCATGGATCTAGGTACTGCACCTATAGGAACATCAAAAAAATACTATGTTATTGCACAGATTATAGTTTGGGAAAATCCCAACCTAAGCAACAAGTGTGAGACACAATTGGGGACACTTATCACTGTCACCTTAATGGATATCCCCCTCGTTTTAGTGATGGAAAAGTCCAACACAAGGGAGACTTCCTAGGTGATGCTAGGGGGATTGCAAGGGATAATCCAAGGAGAAAAATGAAGCACCCCTATAGGTCACAATGAAATATTCTAGGAGCTTGACGGGGTTTGAGTATTGGTCAAGAAAAGGTTGTCAATGGAGAGTACATGAAAACCGATGTTAGACAACCAAAATCAATACCAAATATGATAAACTTATCCCTGGAACATGAGAGAAATTAGAAAGAACCCTTGTTGTCCCAAAATTGGAGCATACAATAGTAATATATCAGTAATGAGATAGTTATAACATATACAATTATATCATCTAATTCAACATATGAAATTGGATCAAATGAACATACAACTTTGAGATAATGTTCCAATGCTTAGCACAATGAATTAGATGAGAATAGAAAGCTTTAAAAGTAATTTGTCAGCAAGATTTATGACAACCTTATGGTTGTAGCTTACTTTTGATACAACAACAATATTTAACAGTGGAAATCAACAAGTAAATGGATAAAAATGAAGATTAAGACAAACACTTTCAATTCCAATGATCAAACAATGATTTCCTTGGTTAAATTGCAAGTAAAATGAATGATTGCAACAATTATACCAGCCCCAATGGTTGTATAAAATAGTTTATAACAACAACTCAATCACTTGGCTAATTATGACACCCTTAGCATAGAAGAGACACAGTGGCATGTAAAATCAAACTCTATTGTTAGAAGTTTTAAACCACTAAATTTCACGTTTATCAATGCAAGATTTTACAATCTCCAAGGCAAGTAGTGTTTTTTCTATTGGGTTATGGAGCATCTTGCTTGGTCACAACCAACATTAAACTAGGGTTTGATGATCTTCTAGAGGTGTAAGCCCTCTTACTCCCTAGAGAAGATAAAACCTAGCAAGGTTTTTCTACAAGGGTATAAACCCTCTTACTCCTTGTAGCAATCCTTAAGCCCTTTCAATAAAAATAACATAAATTTCCTTGATGGAGGGTGTATTCCCTTATGCTCCTCTTAGGTTTTAACAAAAATAACCTTGAATTCAAGAGGAAACACACAAAATTGCAGAAATTTCTTACCTAATCCAAGAATTAACAAGCACAACCCTTACTTATCAAATAAAATCCAATGATTTGCCAAGAAGAAACATCCAACAGAAGTCACTAGCCTTTATTGCACCATTAGACAATTGTTGCATCTATTTTGCACAAGAAAAGTAGAGGCCAAAATTTTAGTTGAAGAGAGCTATCTCTCAAGTGATGAATTATGATTTGTGACAAATGACTTGCCTCATATTTATATGAGGAAGACCAAACCCTAGTTTGTCCACTTTACAATTAAATCCATGATTTTAGGCCTAAAACCTAAGTTACAATGCTTAATTAGAAAATTGATTTGTATTTTTTCCCACACAGGCTTACAAAATAACCAAAAATAACAAATGATGGGACATAATCCCATAAAATTCCTCTCCAAGGTGGCATGTGTGATGGAAAAGCCTCCAAATTCTAGGACATCAAGCTAGAAGGGTGCCACATCATTCCCAAATCAAGCAATAGAGTGGGCTTCAAGCCCAAAACATCACCAAATGTGTCATACGTGCCAAATGTTCCATCAAAATGTGGTGTCATGCCTTCCAAGAGGGACATTTGAGCATAAGAAGTGACATCATCCTTTCATGGTTCCAAGCATCATTCAAGTGCTAAAGTCACCCTCCCAGGTGAAACATTCATCTTCCAAAGTCTCCAATGATTGGGGTGCTACATCGAACCAATGGGATTTCAAGCCCCTATGGAGGTTCAAGTGGCTTCGTCCTTCCATGAATAAATTTCACCGGGCAAGGTCCTGCAAAGAAAAACAAGTATGCCCTCCAAGGGTCTACAAGTCACATGTATTGTGCCAAGTAATCCACATTTAATAAAAAAAACAACCAAACATGTGCATTAAATCCCCCCTTTTCAAACTAAACAAATGCTCAAAGACCTTATAAAATTTGACAAATTTAGATATGGGAGGGTTGTCAGGGTGCCCTATTGGGTAGGTCAATCCCCAAGTCAAGGAAAGTTTCCCAAGAAGACCCTCTCTAGGCCATGTAGTGAATAAGAGGTGGATGGGGGTAAGACTTTTGGGCATGGGGTTCCTGACATATCAAGGGCTCATATTGTCTCATTTATGAGTGCCTTTGTGAAGGGTGTGTTGCATGCTTCGATTGCAATGCAATATTCTTCCAAGCCCTTTATTTTCCCTTTCATTTTTTATGGTCTGAACATTGAGTGCTATGTGCAAGGAAATAAAAGGAGCATTGCAATGCCACTTGAAGTTAGAATACATTGAGTTCCACTGCAATGCACTGCAATGCATTCTCCCATCAAGCAAGACAATTTTATTCATTTTTGTTTTCAAGGTCCTCATTTTTATGGAGAAGCATTTTATTG
Organism: Picea engelmannii; assembly: GCA_009831015.1. Lineage (NCBI taxonomy): Eukaryota > Viridiplantae > Streptophyta > Pinopsida > Pinales > Pinaceae > Picea > Picea engelmannii. The sequence continues at coordinate 782,125 of ML799411.1, forward strand.
CACTCGGGACCTTAGGGCGAGCCAAAAAACCCAAAATATGAGGAAGCAGAGGGGAAGAGGTGTGAAAAATGGTAAATATGTGTGGGAATGGTATGATGACCCTTCAAGGAAACCCCCCAATAGTAACCCTTTCCTTGAGGATGACGAAATCCATGCCACCACCAAGGTGAAATAAGACAAAATGTATAATTTCCAAGAAAACATTCTATAATCAAGAAAGGACCCTTTGCAACATGCTCAAATGATTCAATTATTAAAGTGACACTTACCATGAGAACAAACTTGTTACTACATGAAGCAAGACATGTTGTCCTTTTTGGGACAGGCTGTTGTGGTGGATGTTTCTATGTTGTTGATGATGAATGGTGATTTGTGGTGGAGAGGAGGGGGTTTTTCTTCTCAATGTGGGCTCAATTGTTCAATTGGCTCTCGACACTCCATTTCTTCTACCTGTGGTCCTTGAGGCATCGTCTCCTTAGTTACCCCTAGGATGGGGGGTAACATTTGTCTCCTACACGGGGACATGTGCTCACTGTAGAGTGCATGAGAACCTTAGAATCTCTCAGTAATACCTTTGTCTACACATACTCAAGCAAGATATTAGAGCATCAAGGGGTGTCTTTCTCACCCTTTATTCATATAAGAAAAATTTCAACTATTCCTTAAAAAAAAAATTGCATTTTTTAAAAACTTTCTAACTAATATGTAATGATTCGATCAATGGAATCACAACAACTTATGCATAAATTCAAGAGAAGTGATATGCAAAGAAAATCATGAAATAAAATTCAACTACACTACGATGAACACACAAATGCAATGCAAGAAATAAAATGACCTACATACTTACTTGGGGCCTAAGGCCCGTAGAAATCAAGTCCTAAAGATGTCGGGTGAAATCATACAACCAATGCAACCAACTAATCATCTCATCAAGGTATCTCCCTCCGTGCCTAATTACGTAATACAACAAAGATAATTCAAGCATATAATAATCATGACAATCAATATGCATGTGATCAATCTTAAGAAGCAATTCATGGAGGTGGGTGGGAGGGAGAAAATCCCGCTGGAAAGAATAGTCACAAGCTTGATCCACCCATCTGTATTGAATACGGATGCCATGTATAGATGATGGCCCATCTCCTTCCTCATTAGCATGACCATTGTTTCCTGAATACTGAGAGGATATGAGAGATGGAAAGAAAACTTCATGGCATCCCCAAGAATGTAGGAGGTAAGGGACAACCTCATGTCCATAGAAAGAAACCTTCTTTCCACTCAGAAAATGTTGTTCCGTCACATGCAAATCCCTACAAAAAGATCGAGGATGAAAATATTGTTTCTTAGTAGTATGAGTCTTTGATTGTTCTATGACCTCATGTTCATCAAAATTTGAGCATGAAGATGGTTGAGAAATTTCATCAAATAATTGTTCTGAGTTTTCAAAAGGATAATCCCCAAGGTACGACTGGAAATCAACATAATTGAACTGCAACCAATCATCCCCGAGTGGATGATAACTATCTACACTCATATCATC
>ML799411.1:795065-807377 GCA_009831015.1 Picea engelmannii
GCCTAGATGATCATTGTTGATATTCTATACTGAGGGTAGACACTCTTTCAGATCTCACAGACGTGAGTGAAAGATTGGCCCAGTTGATTCAGTTTTTATGATAACATTGTTTCTATGCAGATGAAGACTACTGTGGTGGCAGAAATTCTTTCAGATCTCACAAACGTGATTGAAATATTGGCCCAGATGATACAGTTTTTATCATAACATTGTTTCTATGCAGGATGCTCTCAAATGTTTGTTATGAAGACTATATGACAGTAGATGAGGACTACTATGGTGAATGTGTCTCACTGCTCGCAACTATACGTTGTTGATCAAGTACTTGTGTGTTACTTGATGTGGTAGTTAACCACTGGATTGTAGTTGTGTACTACTATGAATAGACACGGGTGTGTTCTATCCTTGTTCTAATTTCCTTGATGATCATTCAGATGAATGATGAACAGATATTTTCCAGACGGAAAACAATTCAGAGCTTTTACTCCTCTTGTATCACTCCATGGTGAGAGTGACTTATCCAGCATCTCATCTAACTACTCAGATGAAGTATGGTTTTGAGAGATGATGCAGCTGATGGTGATGGTGATGCTCATGATCTAGTCATGAAATAGTCTAGATGACTATATTGATGCTACCGGGTAAATGGTATGTTTTGTGCTCAAGTCCATGACCTGTAAATACCTCTCTATCTAGGAGGGAGTGTTAATATTATGGTAGCTGCGGGAGGTATTTACCCCCATGTGTGAACCTGACGAGAATAGAAGACTCTGGAAAGCAAGAGAAACCCTAATGAGTTGGCTAATAACCCTAGAAGCCTTGTCATCTCAAGAAGAAAATTTATATTAGACTATTAGCCTCCAAGAGAAGAAGTCAGCCAAAATTAATAATAATATATTGAACAGACACATACCCAAAAAGAGAAGTCGGCCCCAGTAAACTGGCAGGATTAATATAAATACAGGGCGCCAGTTCTCATTTGTCACATCTCAGCAGTTGCAGACATATCCAGTTCTCATTTGTCACATCTCAGCAGTTGCAGACAGAGCCAGTTCTGCGCAGCAGTTTCCCAGTTGGTGCGCACTACAGTTGCAGTCTGGTGCGCAGGTTTGGAGGAGGGTTGCAGGTGCAGCAGCAGCTAGTTTCAGTATTGGCTTGGATATCTCTTGTCTAGGTTTTGGAACATCTGATCAGTCTTTTGTGATGCGCTATCCTTGGGGATTGATGCACTACTCTTTGTTTGGCTATCTAGCCTAGGGTTTGCTTCCGGAGGAATTCTCAGGTCAAGGTTAAGGTGCTCGGAGGGAGGCTTCGGCCTGTGGTTGGGTGACGAGGGTATCGTTAATGGTAAAACGAGCACATCATCTTCTATATTCTAACAAAAGGAACCCCCTGGAGTCCTCTTTAAGCTCTTTTGAGACTCTCTAAACATGAAAAGATTGTCGAGCGATCTTGCTATTTTCACGCTCGTTAAAGTATTTGAAGAAAGCATCTATTGGGCGATAATTGATCTCTTTTTCGGTCTCATCGGACTATTTTACGAAAAAGGAACTGAGAGAGTTCTCTTTTGAGTGTTTTTCCAGACTCTATAATCATGAAAAACCTTCAATTTTTCTATCTTTGGACTCATTAAACAAACATCCAAAGACCCATAATGGGACTGAACCACTCCTTCCTAGGGTTCGTTAAACATACTCTGAGGGACTCGTCTGAAGGATGAGCTTACATCAACAAGAATATGTTATCCTCCTCAAGATTGCGTAAAAATAAAGAGGTACTCGCCAGAAATGGTGGGGGGGAATTTACAAAAGGGATATGTTTTCGTATTCATATTATTGGCAGTAAGTGTCTCTCTTGAACATGACACCCTCCTATTCATTATCTGAAGTCGGTTTGGGAAATCCATTTGTCTCTCATTCGATTTGCTACAAGGTCATATCCTAAGTCGTCTCTGAGTCAATGATGCCAAATCATTTGTCGTGTCATTCATATGTTCAAGAGAAGTTCATCTGAAACCTCTATTGAGTCAGCCATCTGCAATTGTCCTTTCTCTTTGTGTCGACCTTCCATGTGTCCGGTTCAACTTACATCATATTTTGTTTCGCCTTCAAAATCTGTTACTCATTTCGTGTCATTTATGGGGGATACATCAAGGCCCTCCTGTGACGAGTTTTGTTCCGTCAACTCCACCTCATTATCAAGAAACAAGACTTAGAAATTATTTGGTACCTTGGAACTTGCATGCCTCAATGGCAGGTTTCCTCGCTTTCGACAGTGGGTTTTCATCATTGACCCTTGATCGAGAGATTCTGTCGAATGTTTGACCTCAACTCATTTATTCACATTCGATGGATTGTACTAGTGTACCTTGGGAGTCATTGACATTAATGGTTATTTACCTCGCACTTGTTAATGGTTTCATCATTGATCGGTAATCAAGTGGTTTCTACCATGTTCAACTTCAGCACATGTAATCACATGGCCAGATTCGTACTTTCAGGTGATGGGATTAAAGACTCTGGGTCTCATCTCTTTGATCCAGGCTGTGATGGAATATGTATAACTTGCTGACACATAGATCCACTTTGTATGTCTCGTGGCTATGTCGTCTTAATTTGAATCTTCTTGCATGGATCTACAGTGTATTCTTGGTGGTTATGCGATATTTTGACGGCATGGATCCACAGTGTATGATTGGTGGCTATGACCTATGTTTATGATGTCATCTATTTTTTATCTGAGTATGGGAATGCCTACCTCAGAACTAGTATGATATTTTGCAGATGCTTGGTTGTTTACAGGTTTCCAATTAGGTGCGCTCCTGGTTTCCGACACACACACGCAGTTTACAAAGTATTTCGGCTGTCACTAATTCTAGCCTCATACTTTGGGGGGAATTCTATTACACATGATTTTGGTCATCTTGGTGATGTATTGACAATAGTGTACTCAGTCTCTCAACAAGAACTTTCTCCTGAGAAAAGTGGCATTTATCTCCTTCCAGAAAACATATTTTCAAAGTGAGTTCGCAGGCTGCTTATAGACTAGGGTGCGAGAATGACCCATTCTCGCAGGCCACCTTCATCTAGGGTCCGAACTTCTCGCATTGTGCTCTATGCATAGGGTGTGAACTTGTTTTTAAGCTTGGAAAAGAGAAGAAGTCTCGAGGGTTCTATAAGGGAATCTTCTAGAAAATGGGTTGGCATTCGTATGGTTATCATTTTACTAGTTTCCCTGATTTGGTGGGATCATTCTCATCCATGTAACCATCTCACCCTCTCCTATATATTGAAAGGATTCTCATGGAAAAGGTTAAGAAAGATTAATTGGAGAATTGGTGAAGGAATTGTGTGAAGAACCCAGCTTGAACAGAAGCTTGGAGACTCTAGTAGGTCTATCAAGAGGAATTGGATCTTCTTCATGCAAGGACAGAGCAAGTGTGTGTGTTGGAACCAAGATTCAGCGAAAGGAATCTTGTGACATCAAGGAAATCAGGTTGTATCTTCTACTTTCAATTAATATGATACAATGGCATGTCCTTTTGCCATAAAGTCATTCTTACTTTATTGTGTAATTCCTTGATCATACTCATAAGTTGACGATTGAATACATTTTGCTATCTTCACTTTGGTTGGTTTGTGTTGTCTTGGTCTTGACCTCACGAGAGCATCGGAGCGAAGCAGGAGCAATAGAGACCTAAGGAAGCGATGCGAAGGTATGTCACTTGTTTCTCCTGACTAGCCAATTCAATGGTCGTAACTTAGGGAAAGAGTCATGTCCTGTCCTGTTTTGTTCTAGATCTAGGTGGATCTAGGGAGATCTGTTAGTGTCTGCACCTACCGATTTGTCCGATAACATATACTCCACCTAATTTCCATTCAAATTTTGCTTTGTATATTACTAATGATGATCCTAGAATTGTTAGGGAGCCAATGGATTCAGACGATGAAAAACTCTGGAAAGAGGCCATGGTTGAAGAAATGGAAGCCTTGGATAAGAATGAGGCTTGGGATCTAGTGGAGTTGTTGATTGGAAGAAATCCCATTGGCACCAAATGGTTGTTTAAGAAGAATCTGAATGCCTAAGGCAAAGTGGAGAAATACAAAGCTCGGCTAGTAGCAAAAGGTTATTCCCAGGTAGAGGGAAATTAATTTGGTGAAATTTTTTCTTTTGTTGCCAAGTTAACTTCTATTAGATTTCTTTTATCTGTTGTTGTTGTGTTTGATTTTGAAGTAGAACATATGGATGTGAAGACAACATTCCTACATGGGGATCTGGAAGAATAAATCTACATGAAGCAACCAAAATACTTTGTTTTGAAGGGAAAGAAAGAGTTGGTATGCAAGCTAAAAAAGTCTGTGTATGGGTTAAAGTAATCACCAAGGATGTGGTATAAAAAAATTGATACTTATATGTTGGGACCTGGCTTCATAAGGAGCAAATCAGATCACTATGTGTATTTCAAATTAAGTGGTGATCATCTTATTTATTTGGTCTTGTATGTGGATGATATGTTGCTGATAGGAAATGACAAGGAGATTATCCAGGATGTGAAAACTCAGTTGTCCTCTAAATTTGACTTGAAGTATCTTGGTGCTGAGATTTTCATTTTGGGCATGGAAATTAAAAGAGATCGGATGAATAAGAAACTTTGGTTAAATCAGAGGAAATATTTCAAGAAAATATTGCAAAGGTTTAATATGCAATAATGTAAATCGATCAAGGTTCCAATTCCTATAGGTGTAAATTTATTTGCAGATCAATGTCCAAAGACACAGGAAGAGGAAGAGGACATGTGCCATGTTCCATATGCTAGTGCGGTTGGCAGTTTGATATATGCAATGGTATGTACTAGACTGAGCATTGCACATGTAGTGGGAGTTTTGAGTAGGTATATGTAAAATACAGGGAAGGAGAATTGGACAACAATAAAGATGGTTTTCAGGTATTTACACGGCACCACTTGTTATGGATTGTGCTACCAAGAAAGACCAATATTGGACAGAGTGTTGGACATACATGGCTTTGTCGATGCAAACTAGATTGGAGATATGGATCGTAGAATATATGTAAGTGGGTATGTGTTTAACCTATTTGGAGGAGAAATTAGTTGGATGAGAAACCAATAGGTTGTAGTGGCACTCTCTACTACATAAGTTGAATACATGGCAGCCCCTCATGCAAGCAAGGAAACAATATGGTTACAAATATTTTGTTTAGGTATTGGGTTTGATATAGAAAGCTATAAGGATATATTGTGACAATGATAGTGCAATCTTCCTGGCGAAGAACCCAACTTATCGTTCAAAGACAACACATATTGATGTTTAGTACCACTTTGTGGGAGACATGGTCAAAGACAAGAAGGTGTTGTTGATGAAAGTGGAAACTTTGGAGAATATTGCATATTCATTAACAAAATTTGTGAGCACTGAGAAGCTCTCTTGGTGTAGAGGATCTATGGGCATTTCTGACTTGGATTGTTGACTATGTAATCCTATGACCCCCTATATGCAAACAAAACAACAAGTGGGATAATGTTGGGTAGGTGTTATATTCTTTACAAGATTGATCCCATGTACTATACATTGATATGGGAGAAAGGGGGGGTATGGGATGTTGGGGTCCCTCCTTAGCCCCCCCTTCTCCCATATCAGTGTATAATACATGGGATCAATATTGAAAAGGATATAACACACACCCAACACAAAGGTGGTGGATCACCTATGTGGTATGATGGATAGGCATGGAGTGGTATCCATATTGGTTCAAGAGATATTACGGGTACCAAAGCTATATAAAATATAGGAGACCCTACCTCGTGACATGATATCATGGATGCATCATATTTTTGGTTCCCTTGACTACATCAAGACATTGACAGATGTTGCTCATGATTACACTCTAGTTGGTCTATCATGAGACCGACCCACGTCCTCTCCACCACCACCACCTCCTCCTCCTCCTCCTCCTCCTTCTCCTCCTCCACATGTGTCACCATCCATTGATCCTTCTCCTTCTCCTCCACATCTGTCACCATCCACTGTTGTGGGTGGGAAATCCCCCTACAGACTAGAACTTAGGGTTTTATCATGCATGTAGAAAAGACCTAAAGATTCCTACCTTTTACCATCATCCCAAACCTAATCCCCATTATTCTTAAGCAAATACAGAGTTAAGAAGATCAAGTGAACATACCTTATTTCTAGCATTTGAGATTGATCCCTCTTCACGCTTGGTCGCTCTTTGACTGCAACTCTCCTCCCAAGGCTGACCTGCATTCACAAAAGACAAACAAATAACTTCACATGCATTTGATCTACAGATTAATGGGTTAGAGATTTAATCAACATGTACACAATAAACAATGAAAACCTCATATGGTGGGACGGGAAAAGTACTTATTTATTATTAACTTCACTAAAGCAACTTACAATGATGAAGCCGGCCACTGCTCCACGAATCTAGTCCTGGGCTCCTCTTTTACTGTGCACCAACTGCTAACACACTTGCTTCTCTTCTTCGTTGAAATCACAAAATGGTTGTAGAATCTTGGGCAAAGGGGAATACGAATTCAGGTAGAGTTTCTTTACTATGTTTTTCCTCCTTTCAAATGGGACCCCTGCCCATTCTTTTATAGGCTTGAAGGAGCTAGGTACTTGGTCGAATGACCGGCCATGCATGGCCGAAAGGTTTAGTTAACTTTCCCAAAGCTGTGTGTTCCGTCAGAAACTTTCTTTTTTTCGTGCTTCTGAAGGTCCACGCGGGTTGTAGTGGGTTAGCTAGTGTGGACACTATAGATACACGTGAGTTGTAGTGGAGCAAGGTGTGTGGGCCTTTAAAAATGGAGTTTTTTAGAAGATATGTTCAGTAGTGGCTTGGAAAAGAAGGAATATGAGATGGCCTAATGCCAGGTAAGCATGTTTGGTGAAAATTAGGGTTATAACAGATGCCCCCTAATGTGTGAGGTTAGAAGAGCATCTGATGGCCGAAATGCATTATCAATCTTTATCAATGTACCAAATCGGTGAGCCCAGGGACCAGAATTAGAGAGGTGCCATCTGCAAAATAACAATTATCTCACCAAGGTGGACATACCCATGCTCGGGATAAAATAAAATCATGGCTACCAATAAAATACATTGTAGATCCATGTCATATAACTATATAAAGTGTAGCCGCGAGCAATACACAGGGGATCTACATCTCAAAATCAAAAGATATACATGTATAGTATCCATCTTCTAGAAGTTGATAAGGCTTGATGGCTGGAGATGAGGTCTTCAGAGCTCGAGCAACAACTTCAAAATCTTCAAAACTCGAGTAGGAGTGTAATATGAGTGTACGACTTCACTACCCAGAGGTCTTCGATGGCTCGTCAGTCATGGACTAGAGAATCTTGATGATCAGGCTGAAGGCTTCATTGATTTTGAACAAAGACTTGATTGGACTTTGAGGATGGTCGAGCATGAGGGCAAGAGACAAACTGCAGAGGGGTAGACTTAGGCTTGGTAAAAACTTCCCTTGGACAATAGCACGACAAATGATGAGACTCAGGCAGCATGGAAATGACATAAGTTCACGAGGCAGAAGGCGACGCAAACTCTCCATATGTTTGGAAGAATAACCAAACGAAGGAGGACACAGTTCTATGTAGCGAGAACAACTTCCTAAGGTCATATTAAATCCTAGAGATTGAAGAAAAAATAGAAGGATGTGCTTTGTCCAAGGGAGACTCATTGTGCTGCCAATAAAAAGAAAATACTTTTCCCTTCCTCTTTTTGGGGTATATTTGATTTTTTTGTCTTTTTCAATCATTTTGGAAAAAGCATAAAAGAATGCTACGTTACAAAGGAGGAATCGAGTGTCGCAAACATACTAGTTCCAAGCGCACGGAACACAGGGATGCTCAGGGAAAAGGGACATATGCAAGAAAAGGACACTCGGGAAAAATCCTCCAGAGGCCAAAGGTGTCAAGACACAGAGGCAAAGTGCTACAGGGCTTGTGTATAATGCATGCTTCGGATGGTTCAGCTGAGATCAACATGGAGTCGGCATTAGGACAAAGATGAAGGTATGAAAATGCGATTAATAAGACACATAATGGTAACATCCTTCAATGTAAGTTTAATGAGCCTAGAGAAGGTAAGCTCGGTGGTTTTTCATATTTAGAGAGTCTAAACAAATGTAAAAGGAGACTCCAATGGAGTACCTTTTTCGAAGGTAGTCTAGTCGGTTCGAAAAAGGGGTAAACTAGCACCGACAAGACGTCTATTCAAAACCATTTTAACAAGTGTGATAAAGACAAGATCACTCGGCCATCTTTTCATTTTTAAGGAGTCTGAAAAAATCTTAACTATGGACTCCGTCAGGAATGTTCTTCTAGACCATTTTAACGAGTGTGAAAGAATAAGGTCACTCGGTGATCTTTTCAATTTTAGAGAGTCTGAAAAGAGCTTAACTATGGACTCCGTGGGGGTTCCTTTTTCATAAATTTAGTCCCTCGAGCCCGAAAAAGGGGTAAAATTATACCTGAGGGTGCTCTTCTAGGGATACAAGGCCTCTAGAGTATACCTTTGTTCGTACAGTTGATCGTCTGAACTGAAAAATGGGTAAACTACCGCCGGATAGATGTGACTTCAAATTTCAGTTTAACGAGCATGAACGGCCACAAGATCGCTCATCAATATTTTCATGTTTAGAGGGTCTGAAAAGGGCTTAAAAGAATACCCATGGGGGCTACGACTCATGTATGCAATTGGTTCAGGTAGAGCCCGCTGCCAGGCTCGAACCAAGAATCTCTTCGATAGTCAACTTGGAAAGTCTCCCAAAAGGAAAGAAAACACAAACCACGATGTAAGTCCTCTCGCAGTATAGAAACCGTAGTCATGGCTTCAAGGATAGCCTCATCTGAAGGCAATTCAAAATCTGATAAATCACGCAAACGAGGGTCGACAATCCCAAAGGGTGAAGTAAATTGACCATACTCCATATGACGATGGAAATTCTGGCCAAGACTGGCAGATTCTATCAGCGAAGAATCACGAGCATGAGGGCTTGAGGATCTACAAACAATGAGATCTGACTCAGAAGGATACTCAAGCCCACTTGGACCAAGAGAGGGAAGCAAGGACTCCCATGCCCCCATTGGATAAACCAATGGATCAATTGTTGATATCAAGTATCGAGAGGGAACACATGATTGCACCGGTTCCTGCTCAAAATCAATTGAACACCGAGGATAAGATGCCACATAATTAACCCATGGTGGGGTGGAGTCTACACGAACGCTAGGAACATATAAAGGGGTAGTCTGAAATAATGTTGAATTAGGATGGTGATTATCATATGCCAGTTGGTCGATAGTGACAATGCTTCCATTTTGAGGTAAATGCATCACTCGGAAGAGCGTAGACACTACAGCATTCATAGCATATACATAATCACACCTGAGAAGAATATTGAAATCTAATGGCCCTTGCACCACTATAAGATCAACAAGGATAGTCTTCCCACCTAATGAGATAGGAAACTGAGGAAGAATCCCCAAATATTCACTAGGACATTTGTCAAAATCCAACACCTCATGCGAAGTAGACACAAGCTTGGGATATCCCAAGACTTTCCAAACGGAGGAGGATAAAATACTTGCAAAGGCTCCCTCATCCAAAATACATCGATAAATGTTTGTTGAATTAACTTCAACCCTTATTTGAAAAGGTGCGGTTGAAGGAAGACGAGGCTCAACAATGTCATTCCAATCAAAGGAAACCATCCTAGGGCTTGGAGGGGGTGTGCTCGGACCGAGCAAAATGCCCCCTTGTTCTGAAAGTATTGAACTGGAAATGCTAAAAACAAAGTCGGTAGACATGTCACTCCCCAAAAGAAGAGTGGGATCATCTGATGACTGCATCAGCATGACCACCTTCACAACCAATGGTTGAATAGGTTGCGGGACTACATGGTCTAAAGGCACCTCACCCCGCAAAAGAGGAGTGGGATCAGCCGATGACTGCATCAGCATGACCACTTTCGCAACCAATGGATGAATAGGCTATGAGACTACATGGTCTAAAGGCACCTCACCCCCCAAAAGAGGAGTGGGATCATCCGACGACTACATCAGCATGACCACTTTCTCAACCAATGGTTGAATAGGCTGAGAGACTACATGGTCTAAAGGCACCTCACCCCTCAAAAGAGGAGTGGGATCATCCGATGATTGCATCGGCGTGACCACTTTCTCAACCAATGGCTGCATAGGTTGAGAGACTACATGGTCTAAAGGAACCTCACCCCTCAAAAGAGGAGTGGGATCAGCCGATGATTGCATCGACATAATCACTTTCTCAACCATTGGTTGAATAGGCTGAGAGACTACAAGATCTAAAGGCACCTCACCCCTCAAAAGAGGAGTGGGATTAGTCGATGACTGCATTAGCGTGACCACTTTCTCAACCAATGGTTGAATAGACTGCGAGGAAACCTCAAAAGACTCATAATCAAACGAGCTTGCAGACAGGGACCACAATATTTGTACCTCTGGAATGTCAGGGCACAAATGAGAAAGGTGATCTCCCTTACACATCTTACAAGGGAACTTAGGCTTGCGTCCTATCCGTCTAGGTTTCTAAACTGAATTAATGCCCCCAGCATGACTAGCAGTGGTTGGTTGCACATCTCCAACATTACTTGCAAAGGTTGGTGATGGGTCGATAACATGACTTGCAGAGGCTACAGACCTATTACCAGTATGACTAGCAGTGATTGGACTTTTTCCCCCATCATGACTTGCAGAGGGTGAGTGTGTGCCCCCAGCATAACTTGCATAGGCTAGGTGCTAGTCTTCAATGTGACTTGTAGAGGTTGTCAACCTATCTCCAACATGACTCTTAGAGGTTGGTGATTTCTTCTTCCTATTCTTCCTCTTTCTATTTCGTTTAGACTTCCGGTTACTAGTAATTGTACTTTCACCAGAGGCGGGAGAAGGAGGAAGAGAAGACTTTGATGACAAAGAAACATCAACAGGGTGCCCATGAATTAAGGTGCTTAACTAAGAAGCGTCAAGAGCATTTGGTACATTTGGAATGGTACCCAACCAAATCAGTAGTCCCACATTCAACCCAAGACTGTACAAAGTGGCCATCAAAGGGACTGTACAAAGTGGCCATCAAAGGGACACCAACGTTTCCGAAGAAAGGAAAAGCACAAGAATCCCCTTGTGAAGGGGCTCCTTGGTTGGTATCGCCAGGAACTTTAGCCATGAAGTTCTTATGCATAGGTTCTCCCTTTTCGAGATCGTTCAAGTCCGTAAAAGCTTCACACACTGACTCCAGCGAACTAGTGTTATCAAAACAACGCCTATAAAGAGGCAGCTCCACGTTTCTAAGCGGAAGACTGAAAAGTCCTCTCAACTGGCAGAGTGGGAAGTCTACCACCCTAGGTTAGAGACCCAAATACACAACTGACTAACTCACTATGGAAAACTAGGGAGCATAGAGCACACACTAAAAGTTCCTAAAGGAAAATCAAGCAAACGACTAACTAGTTGGAAGAACAGTTACACCAACCAACACTAGAGAAACTTACCGGTGCAAGTGAAACTCGAATACGGAAGCACCCTTCGGGTATACTCTGCAAAGCGTGGCCTGATGTCTTCCCTAGGTACTGCGGTATACCCCCATGGTCACCTGTGTAAGTCCCTAAAATAAAGGAAACTAGGTTACCAGCTCGCGAACAATCACCAGGCAGGTACAGTCGACCTATCAAGGGTAGGGTATCAAGCCCGAAACCTATCAAGGGTATCGAAATCAAGTGTTCTGGAAGACAACTGAGGACCTCGAACGGATTTGAGACCCACGAAGCTCCGTGGAAAATGCGATCAACGGAATCCCAAGACAAGTCCTCTATATGTGTTCCCCACTACGCTTGGTCCAGATTTGGAGGAGTTATCTCCGCTACCTTTCTTCACGCGACCTCGTGTTTAGTCCCTATGTTAGAGGGGGGTCTAGGATAATTTCCACGTTACTGGACTTCTACACTCCTTAGCACATACTTGTATGTTTGTTTTATAGCCTTGAAGAGTTTCCTCTCCAACCTAAATCAAGGCCCTAGACTAATCTAGTTAATGGACCCTACAAACATAAAGTCTAATAAATTTTAATTAGCATTCTTTTTACTGGCTTGATTTACTCAAAAGGGTACAGTAGTGCAACTGATGGTGTTAAGACTCTTGCGAAAAATGATGAAACTTATATGAACACTGGCAAAGAATGATTATATATATATATATATATATATATATATATATAT
>ML799411.1:816496-827300 GCA_009831015.1 Picea engelmannii
ATGTGCATAAAAGATCACTATATCAAACAATTAAGTGCTCAAAAAAATTATGCAACTTGTCAAGATTGAATATGGGGGGGTTGACGAGGTGTTCTATTGGGTAGATATTTCTCTAGGTCAAGGAGAGTTACAAAGATATCCCTCTCTAAGCCATGTAAAGTGGGTGAAGTGGTTAGAGTCAAGACTCAATGAGCATAGGGCTCATGACATACAAGAGGTCGTAGTGTCTCATTCATGGGTGCCTTTGTAGAGGGTGTGTGGTACCTTTGTCCACAATGCATTTTTTCCAAGCCCATTATTTTATATTCTTTCATTCTTTCATAAATTTAAGGAAAGGTTGAAGGCCATTTCCCTAGCGTCGTGTCCAGATAATGGTAGTGTCACTCACAAACACCTAGTGTAAATGAGAAGGTTGGATTGTGATGAGACCCCCTTTCTCTCATCCATGCAACTGAGAGCCATTACCCTATCTTGGTGACCAAATGATGATAATTTCATACCACTATATATTCATGGACATGATAGGTCGAATCGTGATGAGACCTCCTATCCTCCAACTAACCTTTTAAGCATTCTTAATCATATTTTATTGTGGGTCCCCCTTTTCTCAAAGATAAGTGTTTCATTGCTTTCTTGGGTGATCCTTGGGTGAAGCATCTAGAAGGTTCATACATAGGATTTTATCTTTTTCCCAACATAAATACCTCTAGGCCTTCATCCCCTTCTTCCCATAGAATGAGGGATAACCCCTTCTTGGGTCAATACACCCTAAAATCCCAAGAGATAAGGAAATGGGGGGAAATAGTGATGGAAAGTGGTAAGTATGGTCAAGAAAGATACAATGGATCTTCAAGGGAGTTCCTAGTAGCAAAAACATCCCTAAGGAAGACCAATTACTAGGGCACAATGTCAACCAACAAGGTGAAGCAAGGAAAACGACATAATGTCCAAGCATATATCATGAAATCTAGAGAAATATAAGATACAACATACTCAAATTCCTTAAATATTGAAATGATGCTCACCATAATACTGACTTGTACCTCATGGAGCAAGGCCCACTGCCTTCCAGAATCCAACTGATGTGGTGGATGCCATATGAAAATCTATGACCTTTGTGGTGGTGAGAAGGGTGTACATCTATGCAAAAGGATATTGTTGGTCAAGTGGCCTCTCGGTACTCCATATCTGCAACCTGAGGGCCTCGAGACATAATATCCTTAGTTATCCACAAAATGGGGGTAACATCTGGCTCCTACTTGGGGACATGTTCTCACCGTAGAGTTCATGATAATCGTATCATATTCTGGTAGATCCGTGCCTGCCAAAAACTCAAATAAAGTGATCAGAGCATCTAGGGTGGTGCTATCACCCTTCATCCACATATATATAGAAATCCAAAATAGAAACTAATCTAGAAAATAAAATTTTTAACATTTTTTCAAAAATTTCTAAGCTAAGCATGAAATCAATATGCAAGTAGAATGAAATGAAAATGAAGTACATCTAAACTAGTATGAGAAATCAAGATGAAAATGTAGAGGAAAGCAAGATGAATTTCATAATTACCCAGGGCATCGGCCTTGAAGAAGTCATGTTACCTAGATGTAAGGTTGGAGAAGAGATCCATACACTTGTAATGGCATCTTCCTCCCATCTAATGATGCCATATAGTACCTTTATTTATCCTACTTCTTCTTGATGATGTAAGGGCCAATCCATGAGTTGTTATCTTTTTGGTCATATATGGGCTTGCACTTTGTTTTTTCCCACATGAGCGCACAACTTCCTTCATTAAAATTGATGCAAGGTGTATTTTCAACGTATGGAGGCTCTGTGCGGATTGTCTCTTTGATGATTTCTTCATGTTTTTCATCTTTGTTCTTCAAAATCTGGATAGACCTTGGCTCCTTCCCATGGTATTTTTCAATTTTATTCTTATCTGTTCATGGAAGAAACATCTATATGGAATCTTCTTGTATGAAGGGTAGCTCAGATGGATCATACTCAATAACCCATGGAGGCATATCATAGTAGTGTTCACTGACATAATTAGGACCCCTCATATCCATCACATGTGTATCATTATTTTCCTTGTTGTGTAAGATTTCATACGTGCCATTTCCCATGGGAATATATGCATGTGTAAGACTCATGATAAGAAAACCCCTAGGGTTGAGGACTAGGTCCTTGACAAGAGAATCCCCCAAACATCCAGAAATTCGATCACTAATATGTCCATGAGGATGTTGATATGTGGAAAATCAATTAGAAATACCTCAACATCTTCACACACCCCAAATACCTCAACCTTTAGTGAATCAATACCACATACATTTCCATAAGGGCAGGTTGTCTTCAAACCAAGTTGTTCCATAACCTTTAATGACATGACATTTGTTGAGGCCCATGAATCAAGCATGCAATTGTTTATGTGAAGGTCATTCATGCCTAGTGAAATATATAAAGGGGGATTCTTGTCACTTGGTCGATCGAGATATATAGTGTTCAATATGATGGGAGGATATTCTTTCTTAGTTGGAACTTGTAAGACTTTCAAAACTTCCCTTTTTACAGAAGGGATATTACACATCTTTATCACTGGGACCGTCATATTCAGTTTTCCAAACATGCTTGCAACATCTATATTTAACTGAATATCATATATAGGAGTTGTCTTAGGAAGCAAATCGTATATTGGAAGTGGAGGTGGTGGATCCACCTTCTCCGCTGATGGAAGAGGAGTATTAGGATGTGACAAAGGGGATGGATATTTATTTCTTATAGTGTAGGTCAGATATTCCTTCCTCCTTAATTCCTTCTTATGATCATCTGTTAATTGATTCAAGGCCTGAAGTCTCCCCTCTCTTTCTCCTCTTCTTGTGGCTTCATTGGTCTGCTTTTGGGTAACTTCTTCCTCTTGGAAAGTGAAAATCATATCAATGAAATTCATATCATCATGAGAATATTTGTCTCATTGAGGGAATTTATCTTCTCTATGGGGCCCTTGGCATGGGAGGCACCAAGATTATACATCAACTTTCCCAACTGGTCTCAAGGTATCTGGGGCCTTTGCCTCCCATTGAGGCCTTGGTTTCCAACATGTGGCATCTCTCTATTGTCTGGAAAATCAAGGTCTGGGAGCAAATTGATTTCTTTCCACTATAGTCATATGGCTCATAAGATGATTCTACACCTGGATAATCTGAGTATTCATCTGGTCTATCTTTTGAGTCAAGAGAGAAATCAGATCAAGAGCACTGTTGTTGGAAAAATTAGTCTTTGATTCTGATTTTACACGAGGGTAGTGAAAAGGTTCCACCCTTGAATCAATAATATTTTCTTCAATATCGACATTGTACTCCTTGGCTTGTGCCAATGATGTGGGATTTTTGTCTTTGAGATGAACTAATGATGTTGTAGGATAGAAATATGTTGGAATTTGATTGTACAACTTGTCAAACTTGGTATTGAATTCATTTACCGTCTCATTATCCTTTTTCTTTATCTGATTAAACTGGTCCCCAAGTGTCCCACCATCTACCTTTGTTGACCATCTATTCTTGAATAAGTTGGCAAAAGATTCGTAGGACATGAGATGATTGTGAGGGAGTCCTTTGAACCAATAAAGGGTTTCTTCAGTCAATGATGGGGAAAATAACTTCATGGCCACATCTTCATGTTCAATACCTGCATTGTCCATGTCCTGGCCCATGACATAAATATGGTCCTCGAAAGTTATCACATTGTTTCCTAGGAACTTTGGAAACCACATGTTGACTTCTTTTGGCATTGTATTAGGGTATCCTTGGATGTTGGACATGTTGAGAGGTCTGTAGAGGTTCTTTTCCCAAGGGTTAGCCATTGTATCAAGAGGAAGGGTACTATGGAAAAATGTTTTAACAATGAAAGATTTGAGAGGAGGCTTTCTTTGGTAAACCTTAGAAGGCTTGAATCTCCTAGGGGGAAAAGGTTTGGGAAAGGAAGGGTTCTGGGAAGGTGGAGTCACCAGATGAGATTCAAGATGAGATCACCAATAAAGGTGGAAAGGGAAATTCCCTTGGGTGGAGTCACCAGGAACGCTAAGGGGAAGTCTTTGGGATAGCTTACTAGAGTATCGTTAGGGTTTCAAAGAGGATTCAAAATCCTCCTCAGAAACGACGTCAAAATTTTATCTCACCAGTTGTAGGATGGGAAAAACTTGACCCAACCACCGAATGGTGACAACTAAGAGGTCACCTACCCATTGTCACCTTAGGTAGGTTTTCATGTCACTTTAGAGGTGAGGTAGTCACCTAAATGGGGGAATCTCGGTGACTCTAGGGGGAAAGCGATGAAGATGGAGGAAGATGTAGATGAAGTCCCTAGAGGTAAAATCTAAATGTTGTGAAAGTCTTGGGAAGGTCCAAGGGTTTCTAGGTGTGTTGAGTAACCTGGAAATGGTGAAATACCCACCCGAGACACAAGAAAAACAAGCATATATTGCAGTATAATCACTTCGACAAGCAATATAAACTTGGTGTACCTAATAGAAGTTGTTAGTAACAATGTATATTAGAAATAAAATGGTATCACAAGATGAAAAATAAATTCTATAGATCAAGTAGAAGATACAAGAGAAAGAGTAGCTAAACTCAAAATGAAAGACTAGCTAAACTCAAGATGAAAGACCAAGATTCTAGAATGAAAAGATAAGGCTATTGTAAACACTTTTCTGCAGAAAATTATATTAGCCTTATGGATGTAACATTCAATGTATTACATCAATAAAATCAACCACTTAAAATCCTCCAAACGTTTCCAAAAAGTGCGCTAGACCAAGAAGAGTAAGTGTCCAAACTTTGGGAAAATTCCAATGGTTGATAAGAGAGTTATTCAAGCAAATGAGTTAGGGTTTTTGTAGCCCTAATGGCCGAAGATGCAATTTTATAATAGCAGAAAGAAGTACCCCTTTCATGGGGATTCCCTAGTGGTTGTGAGGTGCCCAAGGCACAAGGAACACAATCCAAGTTGCAAGAACTAAAAATGACAAGAAATCATGTTTCCCAATGCAATAATTTGTTTCTCCAATGCAAGATGAGTGCCTTTAATTATGGGTTAATGGAGTCAAGAAGAAAGAGCTAGGGTTACTAAATCCTTGGGAGTGTAAATCATCTTACTTCCCAAGTCAAGTAACCTAGCTAGGGTTTGAATATGAGGGGTGTAAATACTCTAACTTCCTCAACTAAACCCTTGAAAAAAACCTTGATAAAGTGGTGGAAAATAGGATAGGGGTGTATATCCTTATACTCCCTATATATCCTTGTCCAAAACAATCTTAATTGAATAAAAAATGATAATAACAAAGTAGAGAGACCATACCATTCAAGAAAAATAATTTACATGTCAAATTAAACCTCCACAAAAGCAAGAGAATGACCTTCTAGAGATAGTGCACCATAATCATCATCAAACCATAACCAAGAAACAATATTCCATAGCACAAGAAGAAACATACTCCAAGTGTAGCGAAAATTTCAGACCTAGTACTTCTCACAAAAGGGAGAGTTATGTTAAAATGAGATCTTATGATCTCTTATTTATAAAAAAATGTCACTTAGATAGTTTGTCCACATAATTAAGGGTAAACCACAATACTAGGGGTCAACAAACCTAATCTTGCTCCTTTTACAAAGTAATATTAGACAATTCATTTCAATTTCACTTTTGCACAAAGAAAAACCGTAGTTTATATGGATGTCACCCCTTTAGGGGACGTTTTGGCACTAGGAGGAGGTCGTTGGTGATGGAGGAGAGTGGAAAGGATTCCCAAAGCCACATGTCAATCATCAAAACAATTTCCTTCATGATCAAGGCCCAAGCCCCTTAAAAACGTCCTTGTTCCAATGCATGTCAACTCACCACCAAACCCTAACCCCCTTAGGTGATGTCATGTCTATAGAAGTGAAGTTTTTCCTCTCTCAGGGAAAACGTTTGGCATGTGGGGGATAGGTTATGTCATACAAGTCATCTTCTAGTCCTTCCAAGTTTGATCTTTCTCATCCAACATACAGGCCCTTGGCATCCACCTATGGGCTTCAAGCCCCATGGAATTCCAAGCTAGGCTTGTTCTTCCAAAACTATCCTCCAAGACAAATAAGCATGCCCTCCAAGGATATCAAGTCATAACATAATGATAAGTGAATCCAATCAATAAATGAGACACCTAAGCATGTGCATCAAAGATCATTATATCAAACAATTAAGTGCTCAAATACATTATGCAACTTTGAATATGGGAGGGTTGACAAGGTGTTCTATTGGGTAGATCTTGCCCTAGGTTAAGGAGAGTTTCCAAGAGATCCCTCTCTAAACCATTTAAAGTGGGTTAATTGGTTAGGGTCAAGACTCAATGGGCATAGGGCTCATGACATACAAGAGGTTGTAGTGTCTCATTCATGGGTGCCTTTGTAGAGGCTGTGTGGTACCTTTTCTTTTCACCTGAATAATCGATACCACAGATTTTCCATTGTAACAAGGTTTATCACAAACCCGAGTTAAACCCTTGGCCATAAAGGTGCCCCCCTTAAGCCAATAAAACCTTTGATACCAAATGTAGATTTTAACCTTGTACAATTAATTAATGCAAATAGATTCTTAATAAAAATAGAAAAGATACAATGGCACGTGTTATAGAAAGATTTTCCTCACCCTATGCAATCTTGCACAGAAGGCATTTTTCCATTTCCCCATGCAAACTTATCATCCATGTTTGTAAATCCCAGAGTTAAAAATACATATTTTTCCACATGTATGCATATTGCCTACTATACAGCATGCGTATACGCAGGCTGCACCACTACAACCCGTGTACATCATGATTTGTGCCAAACAATGAAAATTGATGTCGGGTTTCCATGTGACGACAAGAGATCTATGATCCTTGGCCTTCCATATACTGGAAATGTTCTGACTTGACCCTTCAGTTCCATTTGAAGGCTCTAAATGGGCCAATTCTGAGCTATGGAAAAGGGAGAAATAATTCAACTTTGAGAGAAAAGTTACTTTGGAGAAATTATTTACTTCATATTGAGTCTGCATCCCTTTGTCCTTTAAGTCTGAACACAGTGTTCAACCCCCAATATATTCCCTTATTGATTGAGAACCTCATTGTTTATCTTTTATGAGCTTGCCTTTGGTGGAGGATTGAAGTGGTGGAGGCCCAGCTGGAAGGAACTTAGTTTCTTGGTTCCGAGTTGTGCCAACACGGAAGTCTATAACATTTTCGCTTCTGCTGATCATATATTAATAGAAATACTCTTTTCCCGTCCAATTGATATCTTGAAAATATTTGAATTATTATTCCATGAGCGTATTTGTCATGTTTATTAATGGATTATCGTATTGAATGTGCTAACATAATTTATTATCACAATATTCTTGCTTTTCTTGGTTGTTGAGGACTAGTTGTAGGTATATTGCTTTAGGTCAAGTGCTCAACAATGGACTTCATCGAACGTCTGAATGAGGTAGGACTTTTATCTTGTGTTGCTAGCATATTTTTTACATAGCATACTTGAGAATAGAATTGATTTCTGTAGTCATTTACGTCTGTTGTGGTTTACCCTAGCCATAGAGACATTTTCCTCGTAACAGAATTGGCGACCATACTGAGGATTGAATCTTCTTTCTTAGGGTTTGGAGTACTTTTCTCCTTAGATTTCTCTCGTCCCTATTGTGTTTCTTATCGTAACATTGCTTGATAGCCTCTGTTCACTCTGGGTCAGAGTTTTCAGCCTTCTCCCTTGTCTGGCCTTGTTTTTGGAACATATACATGATTTTTGGCTTGACAGTCACGTATATACGTGTGATGTCCCTCTACAAGCTACATACATATGCTTTGTTTCCTTGAACAGTCACATACATCGATATTATTTTCTTGTTTTCCGGGTTTGGTGGTTGTTGGGTGGGATTTGATGTTTTTTGAGTCTTCTTACGTCTCTGTAGTGGCTATTGAGTGCCTGTGGGATGACAGGAAACCTGTCTTTGGTTGAATTTTTGGGCGGAGTCTTTCTCATCACCTTTTCATTTTGATTGTCCTTGCACATTGGGTTGGGTGTTTTGCTCCTTGGTATTCTGCTTGAGTTATCTCTTTCTATACACAATAGAGTTTTTATATCAAGTTGTTGTTTAGTCCATGCATTTTCATCTCTCTTATATTGAAAATACAAAAATATTAGGCATTTTTCATTGCTTGGCATTTTGGTCTTTTGAGTCCTTGTCATTAGCTTAGTGCATGTAATGAAAGATTGCATTTTTTACTTCAGAATTGTAGTGTTGAAATTGAAAATTTCATTTGTTTAAGAGGCATATCATTCATTGAAAAATGAAGTTAGGGCTTTGCATTATATTCATATTTACTTTTCTTGCTGAGTCATAACATCATGAGTTTCACTACCATACCTTTTTGACTAATCATGGCCACTAAAATTAACGCTATAATTTAAAATTGATTAGTCACGATTTTATTTTCTAGGGTGCACAAACTAGCTTAGGATTCAGTGCCTTGGGATTGGATTTTGTGAGTAAACTTGTCCAAGGAAATTAAATCAACATATCTGTTTGACAAAGGGAGTGGAGAAATCCATTGTATAATTGGTAATATCAAGAGGCTCCGCTCACACCGGAGTTAATCACGAGGTCGCGCGAGGTTGGTTGAAGGGATATTCCCCCTATACCTTCTTGGCGTCAGAGATATTTATGGGGATATATTCATATCTGGGGATCTTTCTAGTGGATTTACCTCCGTGAGAGGTGGTAATTTCAAGGTTTCAGGCTTTTCTACCCTGCCTATACGGTGGACCTAACTTACGACTGATCGCCTGTGCATCAGTTATACATTGGTTGCTTAGTTGCTTAGTTTCTCAACTTAGGTGCCACATAGGTTATTTGCAAGGGTTATTCTGTAGGTAACCTGGGTCAGATAAGGGTTGGACAACACACAACCTTTATGGAGGATTACCTCTTTGGGGGGATCTGACTGACTGGTTGTTAATCCCACGAGGGCCCTTATAATTAATTATGTTACCTATGATCTTTAGCAGGGAGTCTCATGCCCCTCTTGGGCGAGACATACCTTCTTTAGGGAGGAGGCCACTTTCAACCACTTTATCCCGTTTGTATGCATTTTGGCCGTTTGACCTTTGGTGTGATCTTTGATTACTAGTTGGACTTAGGATTTATTTTTGTCTTTAGAGTCTTAAGTCATCGTGGAGTCGGACCAACGTCCCCGTCAGTCCCATCGCTTGTTACAGTTACCACTGGATTTCGAGTCTTTTCCTTCTAAAAGGCGTAGAGTTATTAGACATGGTACACACACATCCACTATTTAGACTTGTGATTCTACAAGGACGAGTATTGAACCTAGTCTTCAGAACACTTGGAGCCTTTAGACTCCCACACCGATTATAGTTAATGGCACCCCTTCGACTCTTGCAACCACAATGGTTGTAGTGCTAGAGGCACCTATCATTACTATGGATCGGCCTATAGTGAATACTCAATCTCTTTCCTCGAACCCTTTTGGGTCTCTTGGTCACTCATCGGGTTATAATGTTCAGTCCATCCCTATGGCCTCTAATCCGTTTTCCTATGGTATGCCGAACTTTACTTCACATTTTTCGAACGCCATCCCAGATGTTGGCCCTAATGCTAGCATTGGGCTTGGGGGCACTACACCTCCTTATACTTGATTTTCATTTAGTGGTTCAAAAATCCCTCAAACGACTCCTAATATGGGAGGCATCCATGCTTTTAACCCTGGGTATAATCCTCTTGCTTCTGGGTGGAACAACAACCTAGAGGAAAAGATTCTGCTCAAGTTCAATCCTATACCCCTACCTCCTTGGTGTCGATTCCAACCAATACATTTGGCATGAAGAATCCACCTCTATCCTATAGATTCATGCCCAGAGGAGGTCAGTTTCACGCTTTTGTCAACCCCCAACCTGAATCCAATCCGGCTCGGGGAATTTTTTATAACCCCCATCAGAATATTCCTACTGGAATGATGCCCAACCAACGTTTTATGAATCAGGCTGGAGGAGGGTCTTACAATCCCACAAAGGGCCATGGTGCTTACCAGAACCCTGGATGGGCTGCAGTTCCTCAAACACAATCTTTTCAGGGAGCTTGGGGCCAGATGCCGCAACCCCATATCCCTTTTATGGCCATGCTTAATCTTCCAGACTTGACTAAGTTGATGAACGACCCTATGAGTCATGATCCTACATGGCCCCCCGTCCCCATCAAGCTTCCTTAGGACATTCTGAAATTCGAAGGTAAGAATGGCGAGGATCTTGGTGATCACGTTACACCTTTGACCTATGGTGCTCCTCGAATTACCTTAATGATGATTCCATTCGGTTAAGATTATTTCAACGCACCCTCATCGAGGTCGTTGTGAAATGGTATATCGAGCTACCTAGGGGGGCATATGGGACCTTTAGTCAGATGGTGTTGGTCTTCCTTAACCACTTCCAATTGTCGGTTCGTTACGATGTTGGCCTAAAATTTTTGTCGAGTTTATGCCAGGACACCGCCACTCATATCTCAGATCATATCCAGGAATGGTGTAGACGGAAGAGGTTGATTAAGACCTCCATACCCTTGACCATTATTTTAGAATGGTTCCTCAAGTATTTGCACCCTCATATCTCAAAGGATGTTGCTACATCCGGGGTTACCACCGAGGAAGAAGTGATCTTTAAATCCCAACAATTAGATCTTATATATGCTCAGTCTGGGATATTATACCACATTCTTC
>ML799412.1:7112-69224 GCA_009831015.1 Picea engelmannii
TTCAATAAAATAGAATAAGGCAGATGTAAGAAGACCTAATAGAAGCTTCCGCTTCTAGAAGGATCTTCCTCTAGATGCTTCTTTTTAGTATAAATAGGAGTCGAGGGTATGAGAACCCTAGCTTGGAGATTATTGTAATAGAGTGTTGCTCAATTGGAGGTTGCCCCCTTGAAGAGGCCTGTGAACATTGCTATCAGATTCAAAGTGCTATTTCTGTTGCTATTTCGTGAATCATTTCTGTGTATTATGAAGATTATGCTGGATATTTTACTGTTATTTTGTTATTTCTAGCATTTCGTTTCTGTTCTGCATATTTTATATATCTGGTATCTTGCATAATAACTATTCTTTAATGTTAATTATATTAATTATGTTTTGTAGAGATGTCTTAAGAAGTTAGGATGTGTTGTAGTCGATGTCTTAAGAAATAATCACATGATTATTTCTTCATTATAGTATAGTCTTTGGAAATAAAATTTGATTTGATAACTTATTACTAATTGGTCTAAACCAACAACAAAACCTAAGAGACCACTTACACCCAAGTTCAAATGCAAAGGATTTATTGATTGAAGGACACATGATTATAAAGTGTACTTTTGTATCATTGTGTTGACTCTTTCTCTCTTTTTGGTTTTGATTGGTTTTGAAATCAATGCATCTCTTGATTCTTTCCTTTAATCAACACTTTCTTTCCATGGAAAAAAGTGTAATTTTATTCATCCGAAGAGACAAAATTACATTATGTAGGTGCCATATAGCACCGATCATCTGGAATAAACATCAGATGATTCATGGCTTGAGAAACTCTAAAACAAAAAGGAGTAGCATATTCAAAAGTGAGTCCATACCAAAGTGTATATACATCATATTTTGACAAAACAGAGCTCAAGTAAAGAGCATCAGTATCACAGTTATGAAGGTATGTAGCCAATAGACATAGTAAGTGTCACCACAAGTTATTTTCAACAAACCGATTGCATTATACACACATGATCTATTATGTTCTGATAGTTGAATCCACAAACAAGAGAGAGTTTAGATTGACTGTATGATGTCATCTATGAAAGGCCTATGGTAGTATTCATAGAACTCCTCACCCGCCAATTATGTGATGTTTCAGCTACCAAAAAAGAGTTGAAGTCCATCTTTTGATAAAGAGTCTACTAGTTGGTTATGTTCCCTATATACATGAGAGAGAGTGTAAGTTGTTTCAAATGAGTTAAAAAATATGTATATTTCCTCCAATATTGGCAGTAAAAAAATATTATGACAGATTTGTGTTTTCCGAGTCCAGTTGATAACATTCATAGA
Organism: Picea engelmannii; assembly: GCA_009831015.1. Classification (NCBI taxonomy): domain Eukaryota; kingdom Viridiplantae; phylum Streptophyta; class Pinopsida; order Pinales; family Pinaceae; genus Picea; species Picea engelmannii. Next base: position 8,427 of record ML799412.1, read on the forward strand.
GTCACCAAAAAGTTGAATAGAATGAATATCGTTTTCCACTCAAAATTGTAATAGGAGATTTAGGGACATAATCTCAGCAAAGTTGTTTGTTCCCACTCCCAAACCCATCTTGATTTTGAAGTAATGTGTATCAGATAAATAAAGAACCCACCCCCCCGACAATTTCGTTGGTCATTCTCTGAATCACCATCAAAGAAGGTGCATGGATAGGTGTGATTAATAGATTCTGGAGAGATAATACGACCAACAGGAGAGTCTTTTCCCTGTCGAAATAGAGAGAGGATCGAGAGACCCTAAGAAACGATGCATTATGGATGAGAACGTTGATCCTGAAAAATAGCTTTGTTTAACCAAATTCCCTAGAAGATTATGAGGGGAAGAGATTTTATCTTTATGCATGCTTGATCATGGCGCTGGGTATGCCAAGCCAACTCCATTGTGAGGTCGTCCTAGACCACAACCTAAATGAGTCGCAGTGAAATTTCCTCCCATACCCTTTGGGTAAAAGGATAATTTATGAACAGATGCGTACAATATTCATTTTCCCCTTTGCATAGTGGACACCATCCATGGCCTGCAATGCTTCACTTCCTCATTTTGTCCCAAGTTGGTATTTTTCTATATATAGCACACCACATACAAATCTTAGGTTTTTGAGGGAATTTTAACTTCCATAGTCCTCTCCACCACCAACTTTGATCTGTGTGCATAATTTGCACATTTAAAACAATTTATCCCAATTTCGGAGTGTATATCCAATGGTAAACTTTTTGCCACACTATTTCATCATCTCTGTCAATAATTCAAGTATGTGTTGAGTGAAGGGTCATCGTATAGTTGTTCTAAAGAAGAGCTTGATTACCTACCAGTCTGAAGGAATCTAGGCCCAACCAACCTTGTTTCCAGATTCAGGTGGATTCTGGATCCAATACCTGTGGAATGAAGTGGATATCCTGCACATGAAATATGTCTTTGATTTCAATGGGAAGGATATGATTTTTTCCACTACCTGGCCAAGGATCAACCCCAATCCTAACCTGATTCCCCCTACCAATAAACCAGGCCAGACCTTCGCCTATGACAGGGAAGGAAGAGATCACCGCTTTCCAAATAATTGAATTGTGGGGATGTGATTTCTCTGATTTCTAGATCTAATCTTCAACATAATCTGGCCTAATATATTTATGAAAATCCATGCTTGTGCACAGGATGGTAGTTGATATCAATATCCATCCAACTTTGGCAACTAGTGATGTTGAGAAAAGGAAGATATTCTTCAATCCCCATCCACCCAATGCCTTTGGGCAAGGAAGGCCACTCATGGACGGGTATGAATATCCCGAGTACCTGACCAAATAAAACAAAAGAAAATTCTTCTGAAATTCTCCAATATCCCCTTTGGGATCCAGGATAGAGACATACAATAGACAAGAATGGATTCCATAACTGATTTGGCCAAGGTAAGTTTGCCTGCTCTGGAGAGCCACCTGAATCTCCATCCTTTTAGACATTTTTCAAACTTGGCCAGTAGCCAACACCAACCATATTTGCAGTAGTCATTTGGTTTAAGGTGAAATCCCAAATATTTGATGCCCTCTGAGAAGTCAATGGTCGTGAATGGGAAAATTTATTTGTAATGAGCTTTCAAGGCCACCTCCATACCTGTGAAGGATAGAGTGGATTTGTGAATAGTGATAACCATTCCAATGGCACCCTGAAACAATTTGAGTATCTCTGCATGTTTTTCAGCATCCCTCAATCACCCACTATAGAATATGAGGATATCATCCACAAGCAGAAGGTGAGTCATTCGAAGCCCCGAGCCAATGGATACTCCTTGAAAGTCCCCCAAACCAACATCCTGACCAATAGCATGATTTAGACCTTTTGCGACCAATAGGAAGAGTAGCAGGGAGAGGGGGCATCCTTGTCTTAAGCCTCTCTTAGATTGAAAAAAGGGGGAGCCAACTCCATTGATAAGGATTGCAAAAGAAATTGAGGATAAGTAGGCCATCACTCACCTGATAAAAGGAACTTTGAAACACAAATGAGTGAGGAGTCATCTGATAAAGGACTAATTTACATGGTCAAAAGCTTTAAATAAATCAATTTTCAGGATAGATCCCAGAGACATTTTGTTCTTTAGACTGTGGAGCCCCTCTTGAGCTACAACAATTGATTCATGGATCTAATGTCCCTCCAAAAATCCAAACTGTTCTTGTGAGATGGCCCCCGAGAGGATAGGTTTTAATCTCTAGGCAATTACTTTGCTCATTGTTTTGTAGAGGCAGTTACATAAAGATATTGTCATGAAGTCATCAAAATATTGTGGCTCATTCGATTTAGGGATAAGAGAAATGAAGGTAGAATTTATAGGGGCATACAATCTCCCATTTCTCCTGGATTCTTCAACAACCTGAAGGAGCTCACGACCGATGAGATCAAAAAATCCTAGATAGAATTCCATTGTCCATCCATCTGGACCCAGACTTTTATCCTTCTAGAAACTATGGAGAGTTTCCTTAAGTTCCTCCATTCCCACTTATGCAAATAGATCTCTTCTTCCTTCCTCGTCAACAAATATGGGGAATAGCATAGCGAACCTTATAATCTCTGCAATATTAACTCCTAGATCATCCTTGAAGAGGGATTGGAAGTGGTTTTTCCTCAGCTGGGCTAATCCACCAGAAGAGGAAATTGTAGTTCATGTTTGACCCTTTAACTGCAAAATGGTGTTTGTAGTCTTTCTTCCTTTCGCGAAGGCTTGGAAAAAATTGGTATTCTCATCGCCTTTATTTAACCAGGTATCCTTGCTTTTTAGGCGCCATTCTACTTCTTTATCTGCAAGTAATTTCCTATGATGCACTTCAAGAGCTAGAATATCATTCTTGGCCTCCATTGAGATGTAACCCCCCTCCGCATTCTGGGAGAGGTGCTCAATCCTATCTTCAATTTGGCTTAATTCAAGTTCCTTCCTAGCACGCTTGGCATGTGCCCAAGGAATGACCAGCTGCTTGATACACTTTAGATTTGAATCAAAGTGGATGGCATCTAGGATGTCTGAGCCTTGTTCAAAAGGAATCCAATTCTCCTTCACAATATTCTGAAAATTTTCATCTGCTAGCCATGATGAATTGAATTTGAAATGGCTAGCATGCTTCTTAGGTCCCCTTATCGATTTGAACCATAATGGGGAGTGTTTATAAACACCACCACAACCGACCCATTTCCTGAGCTGCATAGGGAGGTCTAGAATAGATTCTGAGACCAAGAATCGATTAAGACGTTTGGCAATTCGAGCATCCCCCGACCGCCTATTTCTCCAAGTGGGGAGTAGCTTTATTGGAGAAATGTCAATGATCCCATGATCATTTATAAGGTGGGAAAAACAAATTGTTTGGTTCTCTAGGCGTGCAGTGGGACCCCAAACTTCTTCTTCCCCCAAAGAAAAATTCAAGTCTCCCCCAAGGATGAGGTTTGCTGATTTGAGCAGGTGTTTGTTGAGAAGAGAGGCCCAAAAGGGGGCCTAATCAGAATACGACCCATAAACATTTAGAACCCTGAACTATAGGCCCATTCCTTTAATATGCAAATCCACATCTATACAGGATTCAAGAGCCCAATAATTTGTGACTTTGATCAGTCTAGTGTTCCAGCCAATCACCAACCCTCCCTGTTATCACCCCATAAATTATGGGAATCAACTGATGACTTGGATATTATTTGTCTCTAGTATTTTTGTTGACAAATGATTTTTCATTCTGCAAATAATTTGAAAAAGAAAAAGAAAAGAAAGAAAAGAAAAAGAATAAGAAAAGAGGGCATAAAAGAATTGAAACAAAAGCCCCATGCAATAATAGTAACTTGGCCATACCTTTCAAGGATGGCCAAGTTCTTTTTAAATTTAATGTTGATAGGTTAGTGAATAAATCTGACCAGACTGTCTAATCCTGGTCATATAGCCCTTAGGTTAGATTAGTGAATAAATCTGACCAGACTGTCTAAACCTGGTCAGATAGCCCTTAGGCAGAGTAATTTCTTAACCCAACAGTTTAATCTGGGTTAATTGTCCTAGGAAGATAGGTTAGCATGTAGGTTAGTTGCTTCATTTGCTTCACCACCAATGAAACCAGATTGATGAAAATATTATGCCATGTCTCAATTTCCTAAGAATAGTTTGGACGAAGTCCCTTGGTGGTGTCTATGTGAAAAGTTTGGGAAAACCCATAAAATGCACTTATCCTAAGTTTTCCTAACACATATTTCTTCGTTCCTGGTTTATGCTTCATGCACTTTTCAACGATTCAGATCATAGCGCCCAGATCTACGGCACACAGAGCATTCCGGACCCCCCCCCCCGACCGTTCTGCTTTTAACCGAAGGGGGCGGGGGGGGCGGTTCGGAATCGGTAATAAAATTGGCGCACATTTGGACGGCCCAGGGAAGGGCACTTAAATCAACGGTTCACAATGGATTTCGGACCCCCCCATCCGTTCTACCTTTAATGGAGGGGGGGGGGGGTCCGGAATGAGAGATAAAAGGCGCGCTAAGACCTGCGGCCTGGAAACGGGCGCGCAGATCAACGGTTTAAAAAGGTTTTCGGACCCCCCCTGATGTTATGCTTTTAACCAAAGGGGGGGGGGGTCCGAAATTGTTACTTTTCTCTGGCAGGCCCCTTGTCATACGTGGCGTTATCATATTGGTCCAGAAGTCCTATCCCCATCTGCCATCTGACAACCATCATCACTCATGGACGTCATCTCCCACTTGTTCCACTTGCTCCCGAGTGTGTCCCATCCCATAACTATTGTCCGTCCCTGCTGTCAGTACCTTACCCTTTTCACTCATGACCATCCCCTTAGTGCAACTTTTACCGCCAATCACCAGCCTCCACGTCACCCGTCTGTATGTTTTGGCCACCGTCACCTGCCATCTCACCCCCAAGTGGCCTGTTGTCCATTTATTATAGAATAACATATCCGTTATACTGCTGACCTATCTCCTGCACCAAACTGACCCAAGTTTCAAATAAAACTATTGTTTTCCCACTCCATTCACTATTCCTCCATCGCACCAGAAAATATACCTCTTATTCCTCCATTGTTTTCCCATCGCCTTCATCCACAGCTAGTCGACCCCACTAACATAGTGTTGATTGCAGGTACTATTGCAGAGATGGCACCAAAGCCAAGACCAGCGGAAGGAGAAGAGAATCATTTTCTTCCTCCTCCTGTCAACCTGGACAAAATCCCGTTGGTTGATAAAGATAGATTGATCGCAGATACCATTTGCGACTTCGATTTTTCAGACCTCCAGTCATGGCTCCGGGAGGTGTTCCTGGACCAGAGCGATGAAATTGGACTTTGGGAGTCCAATTTGCCCCTATACCGTTTTCCCCAAATACACCACTTTCCAGAATTCGCCCTCAAATGCCAAGCTCATTATATTCCCGACCAGAGGGCCATCGTCTCTTCATCTGGAGACATCCTTTTCTTCATCACTCCCGAAGACATTGACCAAATGATGCAAATCCCCTGTGCTGATTTTGTTTCTCCTTTCAACCTAGAAATCCTTACAGAGTTGTCTCAAAGGATGACCTTTCCCCAGAGAGCTCAAATTTTTGAGTTGTTCCTTCCCACCTTCGCTCAATTCCCTTCCACCAATCCACCTTATCCGTCATCCATGTTCTCCACCAAGGGAAACCAGATCATTTCTTCCCTTTACGCTTTGTTAGGATACTATTCCGGTCAGTGGGTGGATGAGCCCATTCTGGGTTTTCTATCCATTTTCTCCACTGATGAAAAACCCACCACACAGTTCGATTTCAGTACCTTCTTGGCCAACAAAATTCACGAACAGTTCGTGAATTTTGGCACGGAAGGCATGTTCAGATATTCTTCTATATTGGCCTACATGTTTGTTTTCTATCAAGCAGATAAGTTCAGTTTTTCTATGCAGAAAATGGACGCAGATGGAAGGCCTCAGCTAGTCACAGCGTGGACGTCTTTATCGAAACACAATTCCACCGAGTATAGCTTCAAGGTATTTATTGATCTTTTCTAGCACCCTGTGGTAAGAATTTTGAGTGGCAGGCCCGAGCCACGAATAAACGACAAGGTCCAGAGAATTCTACATCTCTCGGACACCGCAAAGACAGGGGACTGGTACCTGTATCAAAACCACACCGAGATCAGAGTTTTCGGGTGCGAATTGGCACCTTACAAACTACCCCAATATGTGTCGGTAAGAATCTTTGCGTTAGAGTATATAAGGAAGTTCATGAATTCAGATGACATTCATTTTGTTTCCCTGAAGAAGAAGCAGCAATTGAGAATCAAGGGGAAGATTGGCTCTTTCATCTGCAATAGTCGAGGCGTCGGGGAAGAAGCTGACAAAATGTTGAAAGAAATGAAATTCTTTATGAGTTTCCCATGGCACTATGATCCATGCGGGATCATTTCATAAATGCGGGTGAAAAATAAAAACATTCCGTATGTTCATGAGTCCAAGCCCGAGATCGAGAAATTTGCAAATCAGATGGTGTGGGTGCCTGACACCTTAGTCGAAGTGGAACAGCAGGTTCCCCCGACGACAGTGCAACCAATTATCATTCCACAGGTCCCTAAGGAAAAAAGGCCTCGACAAGAGTCGTCTCCGCCTGTAACAGAGGTATCATCATAAGAATTCCATTTGCACACTAAGAGGCCAAAGACAGTTTCAATGCCTGGCACGACAGTAGAACAAGAAGCCTCGCCTACCACAGTAACTACCACAGTAATTAAGCCTCCACCTTTTGGTTCGAGCCTTTATCAGGGGATCACCCCAGCAGTACTGAAGAAATCCACAGACTCTCCTCTGAACAATCAGCCAGGCAAGACTGGGCCCAAATTGAGCATCTTCAAGAAGTACGAGCTGATCAAGAAGAAGAATCAAACCCTTACCAGCATCACTTATGCCCAGTTTCGGAAACAAACATCGCCTGCGCAGCATAGACTACTGTTTGCATTCGACACAGAAAGGGAAGGATGCACATGGCCTTCCTCCAAGCGCAGGTTCCGGATCCCAAGGTGATCTCGGACTATAAGAGGGCCACCTTCAAATTCCAGGAAAAGGACGTGCACCCAGCAGATCAGATGGATCTGCACAAATAGACAGGTGAGATGGTATTCCACACATTGGCACATGCTTCTGCGTCAGCAGCTAAATTCCAGGTGTCGCTCAATAACGCTCAAATGCACCTCAAGATGGAAAAAATATCGTCCTTTGCAAAGGACAACAGAATTAAGACTCTGGAGGAGTTGGTCCTCAAGATCGGCTACGATCCTGCGAACGTCAAAGCTGCAGAAGATATGATAAAGAAGAAAAATGCAGACATCGCCTCCTTGAGGAAACAACTGAAACTCCCGCCTACAGAAGACTCACAGGAAAAGGAGATAGCAGAGAAAGAAGGTGAGAAGGACGAAATGCTTAAGCTGCTCATGGAGCAGAACGCCCAACTCAAAGAAATGGAAGGAGAAAGAGTAGTTGAATTCTATGGAAGTCATTCCATTGAGTGATATCCCAATTGCAGGATTGAGCACAGCAACAGTAACCGCAATTCCATCTGCTACACCAGTGACACCACAAGAGGGAACAACAGATCTCGCCAAATCCATGGAGAAAATGACCCTGCAAGAGACAGAAATCAGCAGGCTGAAGAAGGAAGTTGAGAACCTCCAGGAACTAAAAACTTCTTTCTAAACCAGTCTATCCAAAGAAAAGCAGGTAACTGAGCAGCTCAAGAAGGAACTATAGAAGCTCCAAAAGAAAACAATGGCAGGGAAGACTTTGGGTGAAGTCAAAGAAAATTTATGGACAGACATCACAAACTCCATAAATGAAATCTGGCCCATGATCCAAATTATGTTTGAATAGAACGAGTTGGTCCAGAGGAGCAAACAAGCCATTGAAAATTTTAGAATGGAATTAGGAGACAGAACAACTCAGGCAAATGAGATCATCAAATTCCTAAATTCTAAAACCCGAGAAGAGCTAGAAGAGTTGAAGATCGAGGACAGAACAGAAACCATCCTTGAGGTCAAAAGAGTTTTGACCAAGAGGGGATTATTGCTTCAGCTAGAAGAAAAGGTTCAGATCATGGACCAGGGGTACAAAAATTCTTCAGCAAGATCGAGACTCTCCAGAAGAAAGGTCTCCCAGGTCTGAAAGTTATTAATGATAAACTGATGACACTTCCAGATTACAAAAAGAGACTGGCTGAAGTGTCTAAAGATAATTCCAAATTTGCTGGCATACAAGGGAGCATCATCGGTAAAGCATTCTTGGACGCTCTTCAATTGGACATCAGTATCCAACATGAGATTCGATACATATTCCTCACTAAGCCCACTTTCTCCAAATATACAGAAATGGATGAAGTGTATCGGAGGCTGCTCAAAATCATTGTGCCTAGTAATCTCAGATGGGAGGAACTCTCTGATCTGCTCGATTAGCAGATGATTTGTCCAGGCCCAGTCACCTGTCTAGTCAGAAGAGGTTGCACAGGAACCTCGCCAACGACCTACCCCAGAAATTCCGCATGCAGTTGTACCAAGTCATCAAGCAGTTTTGATTAGTTAAATTAGTTAGACTAAAAATAGAATGAGCACGTCCTGATCAGTTATGATAGGAACATTTGTAATTTGAATTATAAATACTTCACCTTTCGAAGTATTGAGGGTTGTTGATCTTTACACCCTGACGCTATCAGACTGTAACCATTTTGAAGAGATCTGCCATTAATAAAGAGGAAGCACTTTACAGGATTCTTGCGTGTATTCACTGGTGACGTTTATTCTCTTAGTTAAATGTTTCTCTTGCTTCGTGATCATATTGTTTTCTGAAACTAATCTTTAAAAGTAACGTATGTTGCAGGATTTATCTTGGATACCCTATTTTCGACTTTAAAGATTTTAATGTTTATCTTCTGATGTTTTCAATTAAGAAATTCTTAACTGCTTTTTAGTTGAATTTATCTTTCTCATCTTTTCTTATGTCCATCATTTAAGCTATTAAAGATCCAGTGAGTATATTATCTCGCCTTGTGGAAGTTTTTCCTTTACGTTTATGGTTTGTATCTCATGTTTATTTTAACACAGACACCATAGCCCAATGGATGTGTAGACTGTCTCAACCAATTCAAAAACACTTTTACAACAAAAGCTACCTATTCATTTACCTAGCCTAACATCTAAGTTATAAACAAAGATAAATCATATAGAGAGATCCCTCTCTGAAGCTGGAAGGGCTAGATCCCAGCTTTAAAAGTGGTTGGATAAAGTTACCTTTGTAGATTTCTTTTGTTTCAACCTCTAAGAAATTTACCAAGTGCTAACATAATGGCGACTCAACTGGGGAAGAACTAAAAATTGATAATTTAACGTTTTCTTTCCCCTAAAAGAACGTTTGGTTCTGAGAAGAAAGTAATGTTAGAGGTTGATCAAACATTGTACATATTATTTTCAGACTCACAAAATTAAAAAATATATATATATAAATCAAAAAATAGTTCTGGCTTCCAAGAAAGTTCACACTCGATCTCATCCCGACCCAGAACTCGCAATGGTGATAGATAACCCCGAACATTTTCTCAGGCGAAAGGCCTCGGCTGCCGGTTCAGGGAGTCATACTCCCCTTCATAAGTCTCCTTCCTTTTTAGGAAAACCAGTTATACCTCAAAACCTTGACCTTGATACATTTCCACAGAGAAGCCTGGTTAGAACACGTTCTGATAGTTTTGTGACTGAACTCGTCTTTGACCCAACTATGATGCAACCCCGAACCCCTGAAGTCTTGTCTCCCATGACTAAACTACAAATCACCACCTCAGTACTGTCTAGTCCCTCTTCATCCTCATCTTTAGTCGCTACATCGCCGACCATCGAGGTTGCCCTCCAACCTCCTCCACCCATCATGGAAGCTCGATATGCTCCTTTGGTGTTGGCTGCACCGCTACATGCCATGCCCCAAGACTACCAAACAAGACTTCCACAGTTCGATGCAACCGAACCTTTAAACACCCAACAACATGTAGACAAAATGAATGATTACTTTGACTTGCAAGAAGTTGATGAGGTTGACGTGCAAATGTGATTGTTTGCCTAAAGTCTGACAGGCGACGTCAAGAAATGGTTCAAAGCTTTACCTGCCGCCTCAGTCCCTGACCTTGTTGCGTTCCAAAGAAGTTTTCTTAACAGATGGGAGGTAAAGAAAAACCCTCTCCAAATACTGTCAGAATACGAGAATATAAAAATAAATCAAGGCAAGACGGTACAAGATTATTGCACCCGTTTCAACAACCTCTACAACACAATCCCAACTGAAATCAAACCTCCCCAAGGTCTGGCATTTATTAAATTCCCTGATGGATTTGATGCTGACATGTCATATCAACTATAAGAGAAAGAAATGCTGCCACCCTAGAGGACATGCAGAAAAGTGCTATAAGTGTGGAGGCCAATATTTTGGCAAAGAGGGCACGACAGAGGTCAGAAAGAAGAGTCACGATCAAAGAAGAACCTTCCACGTCGAACACAGATTCCAAACTGGATTCTTTGGCCCGAACAGTGGAACTAATGCTGGAAAGAATGAATTTGTCAGACATAAATCCTCCAAGAGACAACCCACCTGCTCTCCAGGTTCGGAACCCTAACTTTAGGAGGAACCCTCCTCAGATTAGACAGAGAGACCCTAGGGATCAGAGAGAGCAGAGGGGTCCGGACCAGCAGATTAGACCTCCTCTACAATAAAACTATGTTGATGAAGGGGAAGGAGTGATTGAGGAATTGGAGGACACTCATATTAATCTCATGGGCATTCACGACAATGAGGCTATTTTCCTTACTCAAGAAGAGCAGGAACGTTTTTTGCTCAATCAAACAAAGGTAAGTGAAGAAGACGAAGATGCAAAACAACAGGCCTTTGAGAATGTTATTCTGGAGGTACACCAGCAGTACAATCTACGTAGAAGGAAGACAGAAGGGAGTTCAAACACAGAAGGGACTTCTTCCAAGAAGACGACCGAAACAAAGAAGACAGTCGAGCCTAAGAAAGCCCCTGAACCTTCTCCTAAGAAGACTACTGCTGAGAGGATTCCTGAGAAGAGTAAAGCTGACGCTCCCTTAAAGAAAAACATCACCATTCTGAAAAGGCCATCACAGCCTGATGCTTCACATGTTAACCCGTCGAGTACTTCTGAGCCGAAGAACATGGCAGACAAATCAGAACTGATAATCCAAGGCAGAGCTCTTACACCCTTTAACCTTGAGGGGGAATTGGCAAAAATAGAAATTACCATCCCACTTACAGAGTTGATGAACAGAGACGGTTATCGTTTACAGGTAATTAAAGCACTGGCCATTCAGCCTGATATAGGCACGAAGGCCTTAACCATCGGATCAACAAGTCATTCAGACACTGTGAACCTCACTGATGACTGACCCGAGCTTCTTTTCGGACCTGAAGTAGATGGTCGAGACGATACCAGTGATGTCTCTCCCTTTTACATCAGTCTAAACATACACGACTTGATATTGCATAACACTATGCTGGATTCAGGTGCCTTCCACAATCTGATGCCTAAAGCAGTAATGGAAAAACTGGGACTGGAGGTCACCAGACCATACAAGGATTTACACTCATTCGACTCTAGCAAAGTCAAATGTATTGGTTTGATTAAGGACTTGTGCATCACTTTGGTTCAGATCCCTTCGAAAAGCATGGTAATGGATGTGGTGGTTGCAGACATCCCTCTGAAGTATGGAATGTTGTTGTCTCGATCTTGGGGGGCTAAGTTGAAAGGGACCCTGCAGTTGGATATGTCTTACGCCACTATCCCAGTGTTTTGGCAACAGAGGAGGCTATACAGAGAAACACTGATGAAGTACATGGTCAGTAGCCAAGAAAAACCGCACAATTACCCCCTTTACTCTGCACATTCCGATTTAGGTCCATTCATCTTGTACAATGATGGTGATACGGAAGAGCAAGATACTCAGCTGATGGAAGACCTATCTTGTCAAGATGAAGGCCCAGAAAGCATTGAGGTAGCAAAGATGAAGTACGTGATAACTGAAGAGTTACCCGTTGATTTATGGAGTATGGATTTTGATGGAGCTGTGAGTAAAGAAGGAGCAGGTGCTGGAGTCTGGCTGCATAATCACAGAAACAGGTACTTAGAAAACCATTCCTACAAATTAAACTTCCAGTGCACTAACAATGTTGCCGAGTATGAAGATTTGATGCTCGGTCTGAAGCTTTTGAAAAAGGTTGGTGCCAAACAGATAATGGTAAGAGGTGATTCTGAGTTAATAATCAAGCAAATTAAAGGTGAGTATGCTGCAAAACACCCACGTCTTAGAGATTATAGAAATGTTGTTTTTGATGCTTTGAGGTGTTTTACTGAAGTGGACTTGCAGGTAATGCCGAGGGGACAGAATATTCTGGCAGACAGATCAGCCACCTCAGCAGCCACCTGTAAGATTCCTTTCTGCTCGACTCGTCCATATACCGTTGAGGTGAAATGCAGACCGACAGTTCCAGGCAATATCAGGTATTGGCAAGTGTTTGGTAATGATGACCAAATTGAATACTTTATGCAATGCAAGAACGATTTTGAACGTACAAATATAGATTTAGAGAATGAAGATCAAAATGTAAATAATTTTGATTTTGAAATTGATAGTGTAAATACAATAGACTTAGGAGAACTAGGCGATGACGAAATGGATGTTGATGTTTTCCAGTTGAAAAGCAATGTTTTGCCAAGAGGTCTTTTCCCTTTAGAATATTTATTTGACAGTAATGACGTAGCCAAAAAACCAAAAATAGAAGCTCATGGACAAGAAGTAGAAGAATGTAATATAGGGACCGAAGAGAAACCTAGGATGGTCAAACTATCCAAATTCTTACCCCCAGAAAAAAAGCTCAAATACATTGAACTGTTCAAAGAATATTCTGATGTTTTTGCCTGGGGCTATGAAGATTTGAAATCCTATGATACCAGCATCATACAACACAGGATTCCCATAAAAGAAGACCAAAAACCGTTTAGGCAGAAACTTAGGAGGATAAATCTCAAGTTGCTTCCTCTGATAGAAAAAGAGATCAAGAAAATGTATGATGCCAAGATCATAGTCCCGCTGTGTTTTTCCAAGTGGGTCTCTAATTTAGTCCCTACACGTAAGAAAACCGGGGAAATCAGACTCTGCATAGATTTCTGAATTCTGAACAAAGTATCCCTGAAAGATAATTACCCATTGCCGAAAATGGATCACCTGCTGCAAAGGGTGGTCGGGTCCAGTCGGATATCTCCGTTGGATGGTTTCTCGGGCTACAACCAGGTCCTAGTTCACCCGGATGATCAAGATAAAACCGCTTTTACCACACCATGGGGCACTTTCATGTATCTGAAGATGTCGTTTGGTCTGATGAACGCAGGAGCCACGTTTCAGAGGGCAATGGATATCACCTTCGTGGAAGAATTAGGTAAGTTTATTGTCGTTTATTTATATGATGTGACTGTGTTTTCCAAATCTGATGATGAACACCTGCGGCACCTTAGACGAGTTTTCGAGAAATGTAGAAGGTTTTGGATTTCTTTAAATCCTAAGAAGTGTCTTTTTGGGTTAGAAGAAGGCAAACTGTTGGGACACATCATCTCTAAAGATGGAATCAAAATAGACCCCAGCAGAATCGAGGCCATACTAAAGTTAGAACACCCAATAAACCTCAAAGAACTACAGTGTTTTATCGGGCAAATTAACTTTCTACAAAGATTCATTCCCAATCTGGCCGAAATCCTCCGAAACATTACAAACATGCTTAAAAAGGATGTAAAAATAAAATGGGACTCTGAGTCCAGACAATCCTTCGAACAAGTCAACCGAGCACTCACAAAAGCCCCAATTTTGATCAGTCCCGATTTCACTAAAGATTTCTATCTTTTTTCTTTCGCCTCTGAACATACTATAGCAACGGTATTACTGTAGAAGAACAGTGAAGGGTATGAACATCCCATAGCTTTCTTCAGCAAAGCATTAAGAGATGCCGCCCTGAACTACAATATCATGGAGAAGCAAGCTTTTGCTTTGGTAAAATCCATAAAGGACTTCAGGGTCTATATTCTCCATTCCCACACCATAGCTTATGTTCCGAATGCGGTAGTAAATGATATTTTGACACAGGACAACCCTGATGGAAGAAGGGGAAAATGGATTGTTGTCATTTTAGAATACGATATAGAGATTAAGCCCACAAAACTAATCAAAGGCCAAGGCCTTGCTAAATTAATGGCTGAATCTAACTTCCAGGCTCTTGACATTAATTTTCTAGATGTGGTAGATGAACAGGGCGAGATGGTGACTCCAAATGTTAGAGAGGTATTTCTCAACTCTCCATGGTATGCAGACCTTATATTCGTTTTACAAAATTTACAAGCTCCCCCTGGTTTAACTAAGACTAAAGCTAGATTTTTAAAGTTGAAAGCTTTGAAATTCTGTATTCTAGAAGGAAATTTGTATTGGAAAGACCCTGCAGGCATTCTTTTAAATTGCTTACTGAAAGATGAAGCTGATAAAGTGTTGCAAGAGTTTCATGCAGGAGAATGTGGTGGCCATTTGAACTGGAACGTCACAGCCAACAAAATACTCGGGGCTGGATTTTACTGGCCCACCTTGTTCGCAGATGTGCATCAAAAGGTAACAGCTTGTCACCAGTGTCAACTGTTTGAAGGCAAAAGGAAACTCCTTCCTCTACCTCTGAAACCTATCTCAGTTGAGGCCTCTTTCCAACAATGGGGGCTCGACTTTATTGGAGAGATACACCTACCGTCTTCAGTCCAGCACAGGTGGATTCTCATGGCCATAAACTATTTTACCAAGTGGATCGAAGCAGTACCAAGCAGGCAAGCCACTGACTTTGTTATTATCAAATTCCTTGAAAATAATATTTTGTCTCGTTTTGGTTGTCCTAGAAAGATTATAACTGACAATACAACTGCCTTTTGGTCGAAGAAACTCATAGATTTCTGCAAACGGTACCACATTGGTTTGGGACATTCCACAACCTACTACCTCAGGGGAATGGGTTGGCGGAATCTTAAAAAAAAAATTTGGTAAATATCATCAGAAAAACATTGCAGGAAAACAAGAAATCATGGCACGATAAGTTGGTGTTTGCTTTATGGGCCGATAGATTGACCACCAAAAGGTCAATTGGTATGTCACCATACCAGTTGGTCTATGGTACACAGGCGGTTTTCCGCACTTCGTTAGGAGTCCCTGTCATGAAGTTGGTACAAGACGTACACGCTGAGCCTAACGACTCACAAAGGAGGATCAACCAAATGATCCATTTGCAGCAGACTAGAGAAGAAGTTTTCAACAAAACATAGGTCATCCAAGAAAACATCAAGAAGATCTTTTTCAAACGAACTAAAGAGGATGATTTCGAGCTAGGAGATTTGGTATTGACATGGGATGCCAAGAATGAAGACAAGGGAAAGCATGGAAAATTTGATAATTTGTGGACGGGGCCATACATGATCCAAGCTTTTAGAGGAAACAATGCCTTTTTGCTAAACAACGTTGATGGGTCAGATCTGCCAGGAGCACCTGTAAATGGAAGAATGATGAAACATTACGTACCACCTCAGTAGAATATTTGAGAGCTCACTCTCCATTGTATATACCAGTTTAAGTTTCATTTTTTCACTTGCATTTTCTGAGTGAGGAACATTAGTCAGTTGATTGAAGCCCGAAGAGAAGGCCCTGAGCTGCTAACCATTGTTTTTCCAAGTTTTGAGAATAAGACCAATGAAGGCTACTAGGCAGATATGTTCAGAATGACAGGAACCAGGATTCTTGGAACTTAACAGGGCAAGTACCATCCCCAAGTGGAGCCGCTGTTATCACCGCATAAATTATGGGAATCAACTGATGACTTGGATATTATCTGTCTCTAGTATTTTTGTTGACAAATGATTTTTCATTCTGCAAATAATTTGAAAAAGAAAAAGAAAAGAAAGAAAAGAAAAAGAAAGAAAAGAAAAAGAAAAGAAAAAGAAAAAGAAAGAAAAGAAAAAGAAAAGAGGGCATAAAAGAATTGAAACAAAAGCCACATGCAATAATAGTAACTTGGCCATACCTTTAAAGCATGGCCAAGTTATTTTTAAATTTAATGTTGATAGGTTAGTGAATAAATCTGACCAGACTGTCTAATCCTGGTCAGATAGCCCTTAGGTTAGATTAGTGAATAAATCTGACCAGACTGTCTAATCCTGCTCAGATAGCCCTTAGGTAGAGTAATTTCTTAACCCAACAGTTTAATCTGGGTTAATTGTCCTAGGAAGATAGGTTAGCATGTAGGTTAGTTGCTTCATTTGCTTCACCACCAATGAAACCAGATTGATGAAAATATTATGCCATGTCTCAATTTCCTAAGAATAGTTTGGATGAAGGGCGCTTAAATCAATGGTTCACAATGGATTCCGGACCCCCCCCCGTTCGTTCTACCTTTAATGGAGGGGGGGGGTTCCGGAATGAGAGATAAAAGGCGCGCTAAGATCTGCGGCCTGGAAACGGGCGTGCAGATCAATGGTCTAAAAAGGTTTTCGGACCCCCTCTAATGTTCTTCTTTTAACCAAAGGGGGGGGGTCCGGAATTGTTACTTTTCTCTGGCAGGCCCCTTGTCATATGTGGCGTTATCATATTGGTCCAGAAGTCCTATCCCCATCTGCCATCTGACAGCCATCATCACTCATGGACGTCATCTCCCACTTGTTCCACTTGCTCTCGAGTGTGTCCCATCCCATAACTGTTGTGCGTCCCTGCTGTCAGTACCTTACCCTTTTCACTCATGACCAGCCCCTTAGTGCGACTTTTACCGCCAATCACCAGCCTCCACGTTACTCGTCCGTATGTTTTGGCCACCGTCCCCTGCCATCTCACCCCCAAGTGGCCCGTTGTCCATTTATTACAGGATAACATATCCGTTATCCTGCTGACCTGTCTCCTGTGCCAAACCGACCCAAGTTTCAAATAAAACTACCGTTTTCCCACTCCATTCACTATTCCTATCGCACCAGAAAATATACCTCTTATTCCTCCATTGTTTTCCCGTCGCCTTCATCCACAGCTAGTCGACCCCACTAACATAGTGTTTATTGCAGGTACTGTTGCAGAGATGGCGCCAAAGCCAAGACCAGCGGAAGGAGAAGAGAATCCTTTTCTTCCTCCTCCTGTCGACCTGGACAAAATCCCATTGGTCGATAAAGATAGATTGATCGCAGATACCATTTGCGACTTCGATTTTTCAGACCTCCAGTCATGGCTCCGGGAGGTTTTCCTGGACCAGAGCGATGAAATTGGACTTTGGGAGTCCAATTTTCCCCTGTACCGTTTTCCCCAGATACACCACTTTCCCGAATTCACCCTCAAATGCCAAGCTCATTATATTCCCGACCAGAGGGCCATCGTCTCCTCATTTGGAGATGTCATTTTCTTTATCACTCCTGAAGACATTGACCAAATGATGCAAATCCCCTGTGATGATTCTGTTTCTTCTTTCAACCTAGAAATCCTTAGAGAGTTGTATCAAAAGATGACCTTTCCCCAGAGAGCTCAAATTTTCGAGCTGTTCCTTCCCACCTCCGCTCAATTCCCTTCCACCAATCCACATTACCCGTCATCCATGTTCTCCACCAAGGGAAACTAGATCATTTCCTCCCTTTGCGCTCTGTTAGGATATTATTCCGACCAGTGGGTAGATGACCCCATTCTGGGTTTTCTATCCATTTTCTCCACTGATGAAAAACCCACCACACAGTTCGATTTCAGTACCTTCTTGGCCAACAATATTCACGAACAGTTCTTGAATTTTGGCACGGAAGGCATGTTCAGATATTATTCTATATTGGCCTACATGTTTGTTTTCTATCAAGCAAATAAGTTCAGTTTTTCTATGCAAAAAATGGACGCAGATGGAAGGCCTCAGCCAGTCACAGCGTGGACGTCTTTGTTGAAACACAATTCCACCAAGTATAGCTTCAAGGTATTTATTGATCTTCTCTACCACCCTGTGGTAATCATGTTGAGTGGCAGGCTCGAGCCACGAATAAACGACGAGGTCCAGAGAATTCTACATCTCTCGGACAACGCAAAGACAGGGGACTGGTACCTATATCAAAACCACACCGAGATCAGAGTTTTCGGGTTCGAATTGGCACCTTACAAACTAACCCAATATGTGCTGGTAATAATCTTTGCGTTAGAGTATATCAGGAAGATCATGAATTCAGATGACATTCATTTTGTTTCCCTGAAGAAGAAGCAGCAATTGAGAATCAAGGGGCAGATTGGCTCTTTCATCTGTAATAGTCGAGGTGCCGGGGAAGAAGCTGACAAAATGTTGAAAGAAATGAAATTCTTTACGATTTTCCCATGGCACTATGATCCATGCGGGATCATTTCATAAATGCGGGTGAAAAATAAAAACATTCTGTATGTTCATGAGTCCAAGCCCGAGATCGCGAAATTTGCAAATTAGACGGTGTGGGTGCCTGACACCTTAGTCGAAGTGGAACAACAGGTTGAAGTGGAACAGCAGGTTCCCCCGACGACGGTGCAACCAATTATCACGCCACAGGTCCTTAAGGAAAAAAGGCCTCGACAAGATTCGTCTCCGCCTGTAACAGAGGTATCATCAGAAGAATTCCATTTGCACACTAAGAGTCCAAAGACAGTTTCAACACCTGGCACGACAGTAGAACAAGAAGCCTCGCCTACCACAGTAACTACCACAGTAATTAAGCCTCCACCTTTTGGTTCGAGCCTTTATCAGGGAAACCCCCCAGCAGTGCCGAAGAAACCCACAGACTCTCCTCTGAACAATTAGCCAGGCAAGACTGGGCCCAAATTGAGCATCTTCGAGAAGTACGAGTTGATCAAGAGGAAGAATCAATCCCTTACCAGCATCACTTATGCCCAGTTTCGGAAACAAACGTCGACTGCGCAACATAGACTGTTGTCTGCATTCGACACAGAAAGGGCAGGATGCACATGGCCTTCCTCCAAGCACAGGGTCTGGATCCCAAGGTGATCTCGGACTATAAGAGGGCCACCTTCGAATTCCAGGTAAAGGACGTGCACCCAACAGATCAGATGGATTTGTACAAACAGACAGGTGAGATGGTATTCCACACATTGGCACATGCTTCTGCGTCAACAACTAAATTCAAAGTGTCGCTCAATAACGCTCAAACGCAGCTCAAGATGGAAAAAATATCGTCCTTTGCAAAGGACAACAGAATTAAGACTCTGGAGGAGCTGGTCCTCAAGATCGGCTACGATCCTGCGAACGTCAAAGCTGCAGAAGAGATGATAAGGAAGAAAAATGCAGACATCGCCTCCTTGAGGAAACAACGGAAACTCCCGCCTACAGAAGTCTCACAGGCAAAGGAGATAGCAGAGAAAGAAGGCGAGAAGGACGAAATGCTTAAGCTGTTGATGGAGCAGAACGCCCAGCTTAAAGAAATGGAAGCAGATATGGAGAAACTGCTAAAGGAGAAAGAGCAGCTGAAGTCTATGGAAGCCATTCCATTGAGTGCTATCCCAATTGCAGGATTGAGCACAACAACAGTAATCGAAATTCCATCTGCTACACCAGTGACACCACAAGAGGGAACAACAGATCTCGCCAAATCCATGGAGAAAATGAACCTGCAAGAGACAGAAATCAGCAGGCTGAAGAAGGAAGTTGAGAACCTCCAGGAACTCAAAACTTATTTCCAAACCAGTCTATCCAAAGAAAAGCAGGTAACTGAGCAGCTCATGAAGGAACTACAACAGCTCCAAAAGAAAACAGTGGCAGGGAAGACTTTGCCTGAATTCAAAGAAAATGTATGGACAGACATCACAAAGTCCATTAATGAAATCTGGCCCATGATCCAAATTATGTTTGAGCAGAACGAGTTGGTCCAAAGGAGCAAACAAACCATTGAAAAGATTAGAATAGAACTAGGAGATAGACCAACTCAGGCAAATGAGATCATCAAATTCCTAAATTCTAAAACCCGAGAAGAGCTAGAAGAGTTGAAGATCGAGGACAAAACAAAAACCATCCTTGAGGTCAAAAGAGTTTTGACCAAGAGGGGATTATTGCTTCAGCTAGAAGAAAAGGTGCAGATCATGGACTAGGGGTACAGAAATTCTTCAGCAAGATCGAGACTCTCCAAAAGAAAGGTCTACCAGGTCTGAAAGTTATTAATGATAAACTGATGACGCTTCCAGATTACAAAAAGAGACTGGCTAAAGTGTCTAAAGATAATTCAAAATTTATTGGCATATAAGGGAGCATCACCGGTAAATCATTCCTAGATGCTCTTTAGTTGGGCATCAGTATCCAACATGAGATTCGATACATATTCCTCACTAAGCCCACTTTCACCAAATATACGGAAATGGATGAAGTGTATCAGAGACTGCTCAAAATCACTGTGCCTAGTCATCTCAGATGGGAGGAACTCTGCGATCTGCTCGATTAACATATGAGTTGTCCAGGTCCAGTCACCTATCCAGTCAGAAGAGGTTGCGCAGGAACCTCTCCAACGGCCTACCCCAGAAATTCCGCATGCAGTTGTACCAAGTCATCAAGCAGTTTTGATTAGTTAAATTAGTTAGACTAAAAATAGAATGAGCGCGTCCTGATCAGTTATGACAGGAACGTTTGTAATTTGAATTATAAATACTTCACCTTTCGAAGTATTGAGTATTGTTGATCTTTACACCATGACGCTATCAGACTGTAACCATTTTGAAGAGATCTACCATTAATAAAGAGGAAGCACTTTACAGGATTCTTGCGTGTATTCACTGGTAACGTTTATTCTCTTAGTTAAATGTTTCTCTTGCTTCGTGATCATATTGTTTTCTGAAACTAATCTTTAAAAGTAACGTATGTTGCAGGATTTATCTTGGATACCCTGTTTCTGACTTTAAATATTTTAATGTTTATCTTCTCATTTTTTCAATTACGAAATTCTTAACTGCTTTTTAGCTGAATTTATCTTTCTCATCTTTTCTTCTGTCCATCATTTAAGCTATTAAAGATCCAGTGAGTATATTATCTCGCCCTGTGGAAGTTTTTCCTTTACGTTTATGGTTTGTACCAACGAATTTTAACACAGACCGCATAGCCCAATGGATGTGTAGACTGTCTCAACCAATTCAAAAACATTTTTACAACAAAAGCTACCTATTCATTTACCTAGCCTAACATCTAAGTTATAAAAAAAGCTAAATCATATAGAGAGATCCCTCTCTGAAGCTGGAAGGGCTAGATCCCAGCTTTAAAAGCGGTTGGATAAAGTTACCTTTGTATATTTCTTCTATTTCAACCTCTAAGAAATTTACCAAGTGCTAACATAATGGCGAATCCACTGGGGAAGAACTAAAAATTGATAATTTCACGTTTTCTTTCCCCTAAAAGAACGTTTGATTATGAGAAGAAAGTAATGTTAGAGGTTGATCAAACTTTGTACATATTATTTTCAGACTCACAAAATTAAAAAATATATATATAAAAACCAAAAAATAGTTTTGGCTTCCAAGAAAGTTCACACTCGATCTCATCTCGACCCAGAACTCGCAATAGTGATAGATAACCCCGAACATTTTCTCAGGCAAAAGGCCTCGGCTGCCGGTTCAGGCAGTCATACTCCCCTTCGTAGGTCTCCTTCCTTTTCAGGAAAACCAGTTATACCTCAAAACCTTGACCTTGATACATTTCCACAGAGAAGCCTGGTTAGAACACGTTCTGACAGTTTTGTGACTGAAATCGTCTTTGACCCAACTATGTTGCAACCCCGAACCCCTGAAGTCTTGTCTCCCACGACTAAACTGAAAATCACCACCTCGGTATTGTCCAGTCCCTCTTCATCCTCATCCTCAGTCGCTACATCGCCAACCATTCAGGTTGCCCTCCAACCTCCTCCACCCATCATGGCAGCTCGATATTCTCCTTTGGTGTTGGCTGCGCCGCTACATTCCATGCCCCAAGACTACCAAACAAGGCTTCCACAGTTCGATGCAACCGGACCTTTAAATGCCCAACAACATGTAGACAAAATGAATGATTACTTTGACTTGCAGGAAGTTGACCAGGCTAACTTGCAAATGCGATTGTTTGCCCAAAGTCTGAAAAGTGACGTCAAGAAATGGTTCAAAGCTTTACCTTCCGCCTCGGTCCTTGACCTTGTTGCGTTCCAACGAAGTTTTCTTGACAGATGGGAGGTAAAGAAAAACCCTCTCCAAATACTGTCAGAATACGAGAATATAAAAAGAAATCAAGGCGAGACGGTACAAGATTATTGCACCCGTTTCAACAACCTCTACAACGCAATCCCAACTGAAATCAAACCTCCCCAAGGTCTGGCATTTATTAAATTCCCTGATGGATTTGATGCTGACATGTCATATATACTAAGAGAAAAAATGCTACCACCCTAGAGGACATGCAAAAAAGTGTTATAAGTGTGGAGGCCAATCTTTTGGCAAAGAGGGCACGACAGAGGTCAGAAAGAAGAGTCACGATCAAAGAAGAACCTTCCACGTCGAACACAGATTCCAAACTGGATTCTTTGGCCCGAACAGTGGAACTAATGCCGGAAAGAATGAATTTGTCAGACAGAAATCCTCCAAGAGACAACCCACCTGCTCCCCAGGTTCGGAACCCTAACTTTAGGAGGAACCCTCCTCAGATTAGATAGAGAGATCCTAGGGATCAGAGAGAGAAGAGGGGTCCGGACCAGCAGATTAAACCTCCTCTACAAGAAAACTATGTTGATGAAGGGGAAGGAGTGATTGAGGAATTGGAGGACACTCATATTAATCTCATGGTCTTTCACGACAACGAGGATATTTTCCTTACTCAAGAAGAGAAGGAACTTTTTCTGCTCAATCAAACAAAGGTAAGTGAAGAAGCCGAAGATGCAGAACAACAGGCCTTTGAGAATTCTATTCTGGAGGTACACCGGCAGTACAATCTGCATAGAAGGAAGACAAAAGGGAGTTCGAAGACAGAAGAGACTTCTTCCAAGAAGATGACCGAAACACAGAAGACAGTCGAGCCCAAGAAAGCCCCTGAA
This sequence comes from Picea engelmannii, assembly GCA_009831015.1. Lineage (NCBI taxonomy): Eukaryota > Viridiplantae > Streptophyta > Pinopsida > Pinales > Pinaceae > Picea > Picea engelmannii. Next base: position 31,606 of record ML799412.1, read on the forward strand.
CCTTCTCCTGAGAAGACTCTTGAGAAGACTACTGCTGAGAGGATTCCTGAGAAGAGTAAAGATGACGCTCCCTTGAAGAAAAACATCACCATTCTGAAAAGGCCATCATAGTCTGATGCTTCACATGTTAACCTGCCGAGTAATTCTGAGCCGAAGAACACGGAGGACAAATAAGAACTGATGAGCCAAGGCAGAGCTCTTACACCCTTTATCCTTGAGGGGGAATTGGAAAAAATAAAAATTCCCATCCCACTTACAGAGTTGATGAATAGAGACGGTTATCGTTTACAGGTAATTAAAGCACTGGCCATTGAGCCTGATATAGGCATGAAGGCCTTAACCATCGGATCAGTAAGTCATTCAGAGACTGTGAACCTCACTGATGACCGACCCGAGCTTCTTTTCCGACCTGAAGTAGATGGTCGAGACGATATCGGTGATGTCGCTCCCTTTTACATCAGTCTAAACATACACTACTTGATATTGCATAACGCTATGCTAGATTCAGGTGCCTCCCACAATATGATGCCTAAAGCAGTAATAGAAAAACTGAGACTGGAGGTCACCAGACCATACAAGGATTTACACTCATTTGACTGCAGCAAATTCAAATGTATTGGTTTGATTAAGGACTTGTGCATCACCTTGGTTCAGATCCCTTCGAAAAGCATGGTAATGGATGTCATGGTTGCAGACATCCCTTCGAAGTATGGAATGTTGTTGTCCCGATCTTGGGGGGCTAAGTTGAAAGGGACCCTGCAGCTGGATATGACTTACGCCACTATCCCAGTGTTTGGGCAACAGAGGAGGCTATACAGAGAAACATTGATGAAGTACATGGTCAGTAGCCAAGAAAAACCGCACAATTACCCCCTTTACTCTGCACATTCCGATTTAGATTCGTTCATCTTGTACAATGATGGTGATATGGAAGAGAAAGATACTCAGCTGATGGAAGACCTATCCTGTCAAGATGAAGGAGCAGAAAGCATTGAGGTAGAAAAGATGAAGAACGTGATAACTGAAGAGTTACCCGCTGATTTCTGGAGTATGGATTTTGATGGAGCTGTGAGTAAAGAAGGAGAAGGAGCTGGAGTCTGGCTGCATAATCACAGAAACAGGTACTTAGAAAATCATTCCTACAAATTAAACTTCCGGTGCACTAACAATGTTGCCGAGTATGAAGCTTTGATGCTCGGTCTGAAGCTTTTGAAAAAGGTTGGTGCCAAACAGATAATGGTAAGAGGTGATTCTGAGTTAATAATCAAGCAAATTAAAGGTGAGTATGTTGCGAAACACCCACGTCTTAGAGCTTATAGAAATGCTGTTCTTGATGCTTTGAGGTGTTTTACTGAAGTGGACTTGCAGGTAATGCCGAGGGGACATAATATTTTGGCAGACGGATTAACCACCTCAGCAACCACCTGTAAGATTCCTTTCCGCTCGACTCGTCCATATACTGTTTAGGTGAAATGCAGACCGATAGTTCCAGACAATATAAGGTATTGGCAAGTATTTGGTAATGATGACCAAATTGAAGACGTTCTGCAATGCAAGAACGATTTTGAATGTACAAATATAGATTTAGAGAATGAAGATCAAAATGTAAATAATTCTGATTTTGAAATTGATAGTGTAAATACAATAGACTTAGGAGAACTAGGCGATGACGAAATGCATGCTGATGTTTTCCAGTTGAAAAACAATGTTTTTCCAAGAGGTCTTGTCCCTTTAGAAGATTTATTTGACAGTAATGACGTAGCAAAAAAACCAAAAATAGAAGCTCATGGACAAGAAGTAGAAGAATGTAATATAGGGACCGAAGAGAAACCTAGGATGGTCAAACTATCCAAATCCTTACCCCCAAAACAAAAGCTCAAATACATTGAACTGTTCAAAGAATATTCTGATGTTTTTGCCTGGGGCTATGAAGATTTGAAAGCCTATGATACCAGCATCATACAACACAGGATTCCCATAAAAGAAGACCAAAAACCGTTTAGGCAGAAACTTAGGAGGATAAATCCCAAGTTGCTTCCTCTGATAGAAAAAGAGATCAAGAAAATGTACGATGCCAAGATCATAGTCCTGCTGCGTTTTTTCAAGTGGGTCTCTAATTTAGTCCCTACACGTAAGAAAATCGGGGAAATCAGACTCTGCATAGATTTCTGAAATCTGAACAAAGTATCCCTGAAAGATAATTACCCATTGCCGAAAATGGATCACCTCCTGCAAAGGGTGATCGGGTCCAATCGGATATCTCTGTTGGATGGTTTCTCAGGCTACAACCAGGTCCTAGTTCACCCGGATGATCAAGATAAAACCGCTTTTACCACACCATGGGGCACTTTCATGTATGTGAAGATGTCATTTGGTCTGATGAACGTAGGAGCCACGTTTCAGAGGGCAATGGATATTGCCTTCGTGGAAGAATCGGGTAAGTTTATTGTCGTTTATTTAGACGATGTGACTGTTTTTTCCAAATCTGATGATGAACACCTGCGGCACCTTAGACGAGTTTTCGAGAAATGTAGAAGGTTTGGGATTTCTTTAAATCCTAAGAAGTGTCTTTTTGGGTTAGAAGAAGGAAAACTAATGGGACACATCATCTCTAAAGATGGAATCAAAATAGACCCCAGCAGAATCGAGGCCATACTAAAGTTAGAACACCCAATAAACCTCAAAGAACTACAGTCTTTTATCGGGCAAATTAACTTTCTACGAAGATTCATTCCCAATCTGGCCGAACTCCTCCAAAACATTACAAACATGCTTAAAAAGGACATAAAATAAAATGGGACTCTGAGTCCAGACAATCCTTCGAACAAGTCAAACGAGCACTCACAGAAGCCCAAATTTTGATCAGTCCCAATTTCACTAAAGATTTCTATCTTTTTTCTTTCGCCTCTGAACATACTATAGCAACGGTATTACTGCAGAAGAAAAGCGAAGGGTATGAATAGCCCATAGCTTTCTTCAGCAAAGCATTAAGAGATGCCGCCCTGAACTACAATATCATGGAGAAGCAAGCTTTTGCAATGGTAAACGCCATAAAGGACTTCAGGGTCTATATTCTCCATTCCCGCACCATAGCTTATGTTCCGAATGCGGTAGTAAACGATATTTTGACACAGGACAACCCTGATGGAAGAAGGGGAAAATGGATTGTTGTCATTTTAGAATACGATATAGAGATTAATCCCACAAAACTAATCAAAGTCCAAGGCCTTGATAAATTAATGGCTGAATCTAACTTCCAGGCTCTTGACATTAATTTTCTAGATGTGGTAGATGAACAGGGCGAGATGGCGACTCGAAACGTTAGAGAGGTATTTCTCAACTCTCCATGGTATGCAGACCTTATATTCGTTTTACAAAATTTACAAGCTCCCCCTGGTTTAACTAAGACTAAAGCTAGATTTTTAAAGTTGAAAGCTTTGAAATTCTGTATTCTAGAAGGAAATTTGTATTGGAAAGACCCTGCAGGAATTCTTTTAAATTGCTTGCTGAAAGATGAAGCTGATAAAGTGTTTCAAGAGTTTCATGCAGGAGAATGTGGTGGCCATTTGAACTGGAAGGTCAGAACCAACAAAATACTCAGAGCTGGATTTTACTGGCCCACCCTGTTCGTAGATGTGCATCAGAAGGTAACAGCTTGTCACCAGTGTCAATTGTTTGAAGGCAAAAGGAAACTCCTTCCTCTACCTCTGAAACCTATCTCAGTTGAGGCCCCTTTCTAGCAATGGGGGCTCGACTTTATTGGAGAGATACACCCACCGTCTTCAGGCCAGTACAAGTGGATTCTCACGGCCACCGACTATTTCACCAAGTGGATCGAAGCAGTACCAAGTAGGCAAGCCACTGACTCTGGTATTATCAAATTCCTTGAAAATAATATTTTGTCTCATTTTGGTTGTCCTAGAAAGATTATAACTGACAATGAAGCTGCATTTAGGTCGAAGAAACTCATAGATTTCTGCAACTGGTACCACATTGGTTTGGGGCATTCCATAGCCTACTACCCTCAGGGGAATGGGTTGGCGGAATCTTCAAAAAAAACTTTTGTAAATATCATCAAGAAAACATTGCAGGAAAACAAGAAATCATGGCACGATAAGTTTGTGTTTTCTTTATGGGCCGATAGATTGACCACCAAAAGGTCAATTGGTATGTCACCATACCAGCTAGTCTATGGTACAGAGACGGTTTTCCCCACTTCGTTAGGAGTCCATGTCATGAAGTTTCTACAAGACGTACAAGTCGAGCCTAACGACTCACAGAGGAGGATCAATCAAATGATCCATTTGCAGCAGACTAGAGAAGAAGTTTTCAACAAAACATAGGTCATCCAAGAATACATCAAAAAGATCTTTGACAAACGAACTAAGGAGGATGATTTCGAGCTAGGAGATTTGGTATTGAGATGGGATGCCAGGAATGAAGACAAGGGAAAGCATGTAAAATTTGATAATTTGTGGACGGGGCCATACATGATCCAAGCTTTCAGAGGAAACAATGCCTTTTTGTTCAACAAAGCTGATGGGTCAGATCTGCCAGGAGCACCTGTAAATGGTAGAATACTGAAACATTACATACCACCTCAGTAGAATATTTGAGAGCTCACTCTTCATTGTACACACCAGTTTAAATTTCATTTTTTCACTTGCATTTTATGAGTGAGGAACATTAGTCAGTTGGTTGAAGCCCGAAGAGAAGGCCCTGAGCTGCTGACCATTGTTTCTCCAAGTTTTGAGAATAAGACCAATGAAGGCTACTAGGCAGATATGTTCAGAATGTCAGGAACCATGATTCTTGGAACTTAACAGGGCAAGTACCATCCCCAGGTGGAGCTGCTGTTATCACCCCATAAATTATGGGAACCAACTGATGACTTGGATATTATCTTTCTCTAGTATTTTTGTTGACAAATGATTTTTCATTCTGCAAATAATTTGAAAAAGAAAAAGAAAAGAAAGAAAATAAAAAGAAAGAAAAGAAAAAGAAAGAAAAGAAAAAGAAAAGGAAATAAAAGAAAAAGAAAAGAGGGCATAAAAGAATTGAAACAAAAGCCCCATGCAATAATAATAACTTGGCCATACCTTTCAAGCATGGCCTAGTTCTTTTTAAATTTAATGTTGATAGGTTAGTGAATAAATCTGACCAGACTGTCTAATCCTAGTCAGATAGCCCTTAGGTTAGATTAGTGAATAAATCTGACCAGACTGTCTAATCCTGGTCAGATAGCCCTTAGGTAGAGTAATTTCTTAACCCAATAGTTTAATCTGGGTTAATTGTCCTAGGAAGATAGGTTAGCATGTAGGTTAGTTGCTTCATTTGCTTCACCACCAATAAAACCAGATTGATGAAAATATTATGCCATGTCTCAATTTCCTAAGAATAGTTTGGACGAAGTCCCTTGGTGGTGTCTATGTGAAAAGTTTGGGAAAAACCCATAAAATGCACTTATCCTATGTTTTCCCAACACATATTTCTCCGGTCCTGGTTTATGCTTCATGCATTTTTCAACGATCCAGATCGTGGCTCCCAGATCTACGGTGCACAAAGCATTCCAGACACCCTCGACTGTTCTGCTTTTAACCGGAAGGGGGGGGGGTCTGGAATCGGTAATAACATTGGCGCACATCTGGACGGCCCAAGGAAGGGCGCTTAAATCAATGGTTCNCCCCCCCCCCCCCCCCGCGTCCATTCTACCTTTAATGGAGGGGGGGGTCCGAAATGAGAGATAAAAGATGCGCTAAGATATGCGGCCTGGAAACGGGCGCGCAGATCAACGGTCTAAAAATGTTTTCAGACCCCCCTGATGTTCTTCTTTTAACCAAAGGGGGGGGGTCCGGAATTGTTACCTTTCTCTGGCGGGCCCCTTGTCATACGTGGTGTTATCATATTGGTCCAGAAGTCCTATCCCCATCTTTCATCTCACAACCATCATCACTCATGGACGTCATCTCCCACTTGTTCCACTTTCTCCCGAGTGTGTCCCATCCCATAACTGTTGTGCATCCTTGTTGTCAGTACCTTACCCTTTTCACTCATGACCAGCCCCTTAGTGCGACTTTTACCGCCAATCACCAGCCTCCACGTCACCCATCCGTATGTTTTGGCCACCGTCCCCTGCCATCTCACCCCCAAGTGGCCCGTTGTCCATTTATTACAGGAAGGAGAAGAGAATCATTTTCTTCCTCCTCCTCTCGAGCTGGACAAAATCCCGTTGGTCGATAAAGATAGATTGATCGCAGATACCATTCACGACTTCAATTTTTCAGACCTCCAGTCATGGCTCTGGGAGGTGTTCCTGGACCAGAGCGATGAAATTGGACTTTGGGAGTCCAATTTGCCCCTGTACCTTTTTCCCCAGATACACCACTTTCTCGAATTCGCCCTCAAATGCCAAGCTCATTATATTCCCGACCAGAGGGCCATCGTCTCTTCATCTGGAGATGTCCTTTTCTTCATCACTCCCGAATACATTGACCAAATGATGCAAATCCCCTGTGTTGATTCTGTTTCTCCTTTCAACCTAGAAATCCTTACAGAGCTGTATCAAAAGATGACCTTTCCCTAGAGAGCTCAAATTTTCGATTTGTTCCTTCCCACCTCCGCTCAATTCCCTTCCAACAATCCACTTTACCCGTCATCCATGTTCTCCACCAAGGGAAACCAAATAATTTCCTCCCTTTGCGCTATGTTAGGATACTATTCCGACCAGTGGGTAGATGAGCCCATTCTGGGTTTTCTGTCCATTTTCTCCACTGATGAAAAACCCACCACACAGTTCGATTTCAATACCTTCTTGGCCAACAATATTCACGAACAGTTTGTGAATTTTGGCACGGAAGGCATGTTCAGATATTCTTCTATATTGGCCTACATGTTTGTTTTCTATCAAGCAGATAAGTTCAGTTTTTCTATGAAGAAAATGGATGCAGATGGAAGGCCTCAGCGAGTCACAGCGTGGACTTCTTTGTTGAAACACAATTCCACCGAGTATAGCTTCAAGGTATTTATTGATCTTTTCTACCACCCTGTGGTAAGCATGTTGAGTGGCAGGCCCGAGCCACGAATAAACGACGAGGTCCAGAGAATTCTACATCTCTCAGACAACGCAAAGACAGGGGACTGGTACCTGTATCAAAACCACACCGAGATCAGAGTTTTCGGGTGCGAATTGGCACCTTACAAACTACCCCAATATGTGCCGGTAAGAATCTTTGCGTTAGAGTATATAAAGAAGTTCATGAATTCATATGACATTCATTTTGTTTCCCTGAAGAAGAAGCAGCAATTGAGAATCAAGGGGAAGATTGGCTCTTTCATCTGCAATAGTCGAGGCGTCGGGGAAGAAGCTGACAAAATGTTGAAAGAAATGAAATTCTTTACGAGTTTTCCATGGCACTATGATCCATGCGGGATCATTTCATAAATGCGGGTGAAAAATAAAAACATTTCGTATGTTCATGAGTCCAAGCCCGAGATCGAGAAATTTGCAAATCAGACGGTGTGGGTGCCTGACACCTTAGTCGAAGTGGAACAACAGGTTCCCCCAACGACGGTGAAACCAATTATCACGCCACAGGTCCCTAAGGAAAAAAGGCCTCGACAAAAGTCGTCTCCACCTGTAACAGCGGTATCATCAGAAGAATTCCATTTGCACACTAAGAGGCCAAAGATAGTTTCAACGCCTGGCATGATAGTAGAACAAGAATCCCCGCCTACCACAGTAACTACCACAATAATTAAGCCTCCACCTTTTGGTTCGAGCCTTTATCAGGGCATCACCCCAGCAGTACCGAAGAAATCCACAGACTCTCCTCTGAACAATCAACCAGGCAAGACTGGGCCCAAATTGAGCATCTTCGAGAAGTACGAGCTGATCAAGAAGAAGAATCAAACCCTTACCAACATCACTTATGCCCAATTTCGGAAACAAACGTCGACTGCGCAGTATAGACTGTTGGCTGCATTCGATACAGAAAGGGCAGGATGCACATGGCCTTCCTCCAAGGGCAGGTTCTGGATCCCAAGGTGATATCGGACTATAAGAGGGCCACCTTTGAATTCCAGGAAAAGGACGTGCACCCAACAGATCAGATGGATCTGCACAAACAGACAGGTGAGATGGTATTCCACACATTGGCACATGCTTCTGCATCAGCAGCTAAATTCCAGGTGTCTCTCAATAACGCTGAAACGTAGCTCAAGATGGAAAAAATATTGTCCTTTGTAAAGGACAACAGAATTAAGACTCTGGAGGAGCTGTTCCTCAAGATCGGCTATGATCCTGCGAACATCAAAGCTGTAGAAGAGATGATAAAGAAGAAAAATGCAGACATCGCCTCCTTGAGGAAACAACTGAAACTCCCGCCTATAGAAGACTCACAGGCAAAGGAGATAGCAGAGAAAGAAGGCGAGAAGGACAAAATTCTTAACCTGCTCATGGAGCAGAACGCCCAGCTCAAAGAAATGGAAGCAGAGATGGAGAAACTGGTAAAGGAGAAAGAGCAGCTGAAGTCTATGGAAACCATTCCATTAAGTGCTATCCCAATTGCAGGATTGAGCACAGCAACAGTAACTGCAATTCCATCTGCTACACCAGTGACACCACAAGAGGGAACAACAGATCTCGCCAAATCCATGGAGAAAATGAATATGCAAGAGACAAAAATCAACAGGCTGAAGAAGGAAGTTGAGAACCTTCAGGAACTCAAAAATTCTTTCCAAACCAGTCTATCCAAAGAAAAGCAGGTAACTAAGAAGCTCAGGAAGGAACTACAACAGCTCCAAAAGAAAATAGTGGCAGGGAAGACTTTGGCTGAAGTCAAAGAAAATGTATGGACAGACATCACAAAGTCCATAAATGAAATCTGGCCCATGATCCAAATTATGTTTGAGCATAACGAGTTGGTCCAGAGGAGCAAACAAGCCATTGAAAATATTAGAATAGAATTAGGAGATAGACCAACTCAGGAAAATGAGATCATCAAATTCCTAAATTCTAAAACCTGAGAAGAGCTAGAAGAGTTGAAGATCGAGGACAGAACAAAAACCATCCTTGAGGTCAAAAGAGTTTTGACCAAGAGGGGATTATTGCTTCAGCTAGAAGAAAAGGTTCAGATCATGGACCAGGGGGTACATAAATTCTTCAGGAAGATCGAGACTCTCCAGAAGAAAGGTCTCCCAGGTCTGAAAGTTATTAATGATAAACTGATGACACTTCCAGATTACAAAAAGAGACTGGCTGAAGTGTCTAAAGATAATTCAAAATTTGCTGGCATACAAGGGATCATCACCGGTAAAGCATTCCTGGATGCTCTTCAGTTGGACATCAGTATCCAACATGAGATTCGATACATATTCCTCACTAAGCCCACTTTCGCCAAATATAGGGAAATGGATGAAGTGTATCGGAGACTGCTCAAAATCACTGTGCCTAGTCATCTCAGATGGGAGAAACTCTGCGATCTGCTCGATTAGCAGATGAGTTGTCCAGGTCCATTCACCTGTCCAGTCAGAAGAGGTTGCGCAGGAACCTCGCCAACGACCTACCCCAGAAATTCCGCATGCAGTTGTACCGAGTCATCAAGCAGTTTTGATTAGTTAAATTAGTTAGACTAAAAATAGAATGAGCACGTCCTGATCAGTTATGACAGGAACGTTTGTAATTTGAATTATAAATACTTCACCTTTCGACGTATTGAGGGTTGTTGATCTTTACACCCTGACGCTATCAGACTGTAACCATTTTGAAGAGATCCCAACTTTAAAAGCGTTTGGATAAAGTTACCTTTGTAGATTTCTTCTGTTTCAACCTCTAAGAAATTTACCAATTGCTAACATAATGGTGACTCCACTGGGGAAGAACTAAAAATTGATAATTTCACGTTTTCTTTCCCCTAAAAGAACGTTTGATTCTGAGAAGAAAGTAATGTTAGAGGTTTATCAAACTTTGTACATATTATTTTCAGACTCACAAAATTAAAAAATATATATATAAAAACCAAAAAATAGTTCTGGCTTCCAAGAAAGTTCACACTCGATCTCATCCCGACCCAGAACTCGCAATAGTTATAGATAACCCCAAACATTTTCTCAGGCGAAAGGCCTCGGCTGCCGGTTCAGGGAGTCATACTCCCCTTCATAAGTGTCCTTCCTTTTCACGAAAACTAGTTATACCTCAAAACCTTGACCTTGATACATTTCCACAGAGAAGCCTGGTTAGAACACGTTCTGACAGTTTTGTGACTGAACTCGTCTTTGACCCAACTATGTTGCAACCCCGAACCCCCGAAGTCTTGTCTCCCACGACTAAACTGCAAATCACCACCTCAGTACTATCCAGTCCCTCTTCATCCTCATCTTCAGTCACTACATTGCCGACCATCCAGGTTTCCCTCCAACCTCCTCCACCCATCATGGTAGCTCGATATGCTCCTTTGGTGTTGGTTGCGCCGCTACATGCCATGCCCCAAGACTACCAAACAAGACTTCCACAGTTCTATGCAACCGGACCTTTAAACACCCTACAACATGTAGACAAAACAAATGATTACTTTGACTTGCAAGAAGTTGATGAGGCTAACGTGCAAATGCGATTTTTTGCCCAAAGTCTGACAGGCGACGTCAAGAAATGGTTCAAAGATTTACCTTCCACCTCGGTCCCTGACCTTGTTGCATTCCAAAGAAGTTTTCTTGACAGATGGGAGGTAAAGAAAAACCCTCTCCAAATACTATCAGAATACGAGAATATAAAAAGAAATCATGGCGAGACGGTACAAGATTATTGCACCTGTTTCAACAACCTTTACAACGCAATCCCAACTGAAATCAAACCTCCCCAAGATATGGCATTGATTAAATTCCCTGGTGGATTTGATGCTGACATGTCATATCAACTAAGAGAAAGAAATGCTGCCACCCTAGAGGACATGCAAAAAAGTGCTATAAGTGTGGAGGCCAATCTTTTGGCAAAGAGGGCACGACAGAGGTCAGAAAGAAGAGTCACAATCAAAGAAGAACCTTCCACGTCGAACACAGATTCCAAACTGGATTCTTTGGCCCGAACAGTGGAACTAATGCTGGAAAGAATGAATTTTTCAGACAGAAATCCTCCAGGAGACAACCCACCTGCTCCCCAGGTTCGGAACCCTAACTTTAGGAGGAACCCTCCTCAGATTAGACAGAGAGACCCTAGGGATCAGAGAGAGCAGAGGGGTCTGGACCAGCAGATTAGACCTCCTCTACAAGAAAACTATGCTGATGAAGGGGAAGGAGTGATTGAGGAATTGGAGGACACTCATATTAATCTCATGGGCATTCACGACAACGAGGCTATTTTCCTTACTCAAGAAGAGCAGGAACTTTTTTTGCTCAATCAAACAAAGGTAAGTGACGAAGACGAAGATGCAGAACAACAGGCCTTCGAGAATTCTATTCTGGAGGTACACCGACAGTAAAATCTGCGTAGCAGGAAGACAGAAGGGAGTTCGAAGACAGAAGGGACTTCTTACAAGAAGACGACCGAAACACAGAAGACAGTCGAGCCCAAGAAAGCCCCTGAACCTTCTCTTGAGAAGACTCCCGAGAAGACTACTGCTGAGAGGATTCCTGAGAAGAGTAAATCTGACGCTCCCTTAAAGAAAAACATCACCATTCTGAAAAGGCCATCACAACCTGATGCTTCACATGTTAACCCGCCGAGTACTTCTTAGCCGAAGAACACGGCGGACAAATCAGAACTGATGAGCCAAGGCAGAGCTCTTACACCCTTTAGCCTTGAGGGGGAATTGGCAAAAATAGAAATTCCCATCCCACTTACAGAGTTGATGAATAGAGACGGTTATCGTTTACAGGTAATTAAAGCACTAGCCATTGAGCCTGATATAGGCACGAAGGCCTTAACCATCGGATCAGCAAGTCATTCAGACACTGTGAACCTCACTGACTACCGACCCGAGCTTCTTTTTGGACCTGAAGTAGATGGTCGAGACGATACCGGTGATGTATCTCCCTTTTACATCAGTCTAAACATACACGACTTGATATTGCATAACGCTATGCTGGATTCAGGTGCCTCCCACAATCTGATGCCTAAAGCAGTAATGGAAAAACTGGGACTAAAGGTCACCAGACCATACAAGGATTTACACTCATTCGACTCCAGCAAAGTCAAATGTATTGGTTTGATTAAGGACTTGTGCATCACCTTGGTTCAGATTCCTTCGAAAAGCATGGTAATGGATGTGGTGGTTGCAGACATCCCTCCGAAGTATGGAATGTTGTTGTCCCGATCTTGGGGGCCTAAGTTGAAAGGGACCCCGCATCTAGATATGTCTTATGCCACTATCCCAGTGTTTGGGCAACAGAGGAGGCTATACAGAGAAACATTGATGAAGTACATGGTCAGTAGCTAATAAAAACCGCACAATTACCCCCTTTACTCTTCACATTCCGATTTAGATTTGTTCGTCTTGTACAATGATGGTGATACGGAAGAGCAAGATACTCAGCAGATGGAAGACCTATCCTGTCAAGATGAAGGCCCAGAAAGCATTGAGGTAGCAAAGATGAAGAACGTGATAACTGAAGAGTTACCCGCTGATTCTGGAGTATGGATTTTGATGGAGCTGTGAGTAAAGAAGGAGCAGGAGCTGGAGTCTGGCTGCATAATAAAAAAAACAGGTACTTAGAAAATCATTCCTACAAATTAAAATTTCAGTGCACTAAAAATGTTGCCGTGTATGAAGCTTTTATGCTCGGTCTGAAGCTTTTGAAAAAGCTTGGTGCCAAACAGATAATGGTAAGAGGTGATTCTGAGTTAATAATCAAGCAAATTAAAGGTGAGTATGCTGCGAAACACCCACGTCTTAGAGCTTATAGAAATGTTGTTCTTTATGCTTTGAGGTGTTTTACTGAAGTGGACTTGTAGGTAATGCCAAGGGGACAAAATATTCTGGCAGACGGATTAGCCACCTCAACAACCACCTATAAGATTCCTTTCTGCTCGACTCGTCCATATACTGTTGAGGTGAAATGCAGACCGACAGTTCCAAACAATATCAGGTATTGGCAAGTGTTTGGTAATGATGACAAAATTGAAGACTTTCTGCAATGCAAGAGCGATTTTGAATGTACAAATATAGATTTAGAGAATGAAGATCAAAATGTAAATAATTCTGATTTTGAAATTGATAGTGTAAATACAATAGACTTAGGAGAACTAGGCAATGATGAAATGGATGTTGATGTTTTACAGTTGAAAAGCAATGTTTTTCCAAGAGGTATTGTCCCTTTAGAATATTTATTTGACAGTAATGACGTAGCCAAAAAACCAAAAATAGAAGCTCATGGACAAGAAGTATAAGAATGTAATATAGGGACCGAAGAGAAACCTAGGATGGTCAAACTGTCCAAATCCTTACCCCCAGAGAAAAATCTCAAATACATTGAATTGTTCAAAGAATATTCTGATGCTTTTGCCTAGGAATATGAAGATTTGAAAGCCTATGATACCAACATCATACAACACATGATTCCCATAAAAGAAGACCAAAAACCATTTAGGCAGAAACTTAGGAAGATAAATCCCAAGTTGCTTCCTCTGATAGAAAAAGAGATCAAGAAAATGTACGATGCCAAGATCATAGTCCCACTGCGTTTTTCCAAGTGGGTCTCTAATTTAGTCCCTACACGTAAGAAAACCGGGGAAATCAGACTCTACATAGATTTCCGAAATCTGAACAAAGTATCCCTGAAAGATAATTACCCATTGCCGAAAATGGATCACCTCCTGCAAAGGGTGGTCGGGTCCAGTCGGATATCTCTGTTGGATGGTTTCTCGGGCTACAACCAGGTCCTAGTTCACCCAGATGATCAAGATAAAACCGCTTCTACCACACCATGGGGCACTTTCATGTATGTGAAGATGTCGTTTGGTGTGATGAACGCAGGAGCTACGTTTCAGAGGGAAATGGATATCGCCTTCGTGGAAGAAACAAGTAAGTTTATTGTCGTTTATTTAGATGATGTGACTGTGTTTTCCAAATCTGATGATGAACACCTGCGTCACCTTAGACGAGTTTTCGAGAAATGTAGAAGGTTTGGGATTTCTTTAAATCCTAAGAAGTGTCTTTTTGGGTTAGAAGAAGGAAAACTGCTGGGACACATCATCTCTAAAGATGGAATCAAAATAGACCCCAGCAGAATCGAGGCCATACTAAAGTTAGAATACCCAATAAACCTCGAAGAACTACAATCTTTTATCGGGCAAATTAACTTTCTATGAAGATTCATTCCCAATCTGGCCGAACTCCTCTGAAACATTACAAACATGCTTAAAAAGGACGTAAAAATAAAATGGGACTCTGAGTCCAGACAATCCTTCGAACAAGTCAAACGAGCACTCACAGAAGCCCCAGTTTTGATCAGTCCCGATTTCACTAAAGATTTCTATCTTTTTTCTTTCACCTCTGAACATACTATAGCAACGGTATTATTGCAGAAGAACAATGAAGGGTATGAACAACCCATAGCTTTCTTCAGCAAAGCATTAAGAGATGTCGCCTTGAACTACAATATCATGGAGAAGCAAGATTTTGCTTTGGTAAAAGCCATAAAGGACTTCAGGGTCTATATTCTCCATTCCCACACCATAGCTTATGTTCTGAATGTGGTAGTAAATGATATTTTGACAAAGGACAACCCTGATGGAAGAAGGGGAAAATGGATTGCTGTCATTTTCGAATACGATATAGAGATTAAGCCCACAAAACTAATCAAAGGCCAAGGCCTTGCTAAATTAATGGCTGAATCTAACTTCCAGGATCTTGACATTAATTTTCTAGATGTGGCATATGAACAGGGCGAGATGGCGACTCCAAACGTTAGAGAGGTATTTCTCAACTCTCCATGGTATGGAGACCTTATATTCGTTTTACAAAATTTACAAGCTCCTCCTGGTTTAACTAAGACTAAAGCTAGATTTTTAAAGTTGAAAGCTTTGAAATTCTGTATTCTAGAAGGAAATTTGTATTGGAAAGACCCTGCAGGCATTCTTTTAAATTTCTTACTGAAAGATGAAGCCGATAAAGTGTTGCAAGAGTTTCATGCAGGAGAATGTGGTGGCCATTTGAACTGGAAGGTCACAACCAACAAAATACTCAGAGCTGGATTTTACTGGCCCACCCTGTTGGCAGATGTGCATCAAAAGGTAACAACTTGTCACCAGTGTCAACTGTTTGAAGAAAAAAGGAAACTCCTTCCTCTACCTCTGAAACCTATCTCAGTTGAGGCCCCTTTCCAGCAATGGGGGCTCGACTTTATTAGATAGATACACCCACCGTCTTCAGGCCAGCACAGGTGGATTCTCACGGCCACCGACTATTTCACCAAGTGGATCGAAGCAGTACGAAGCAAGCAAGCCACTGACTCTATTATTATCAAATTCCTTGAAAATAATATTTTGTCTCGTTTTGGTTGTCCTAGAAAGATTATAACTGACAATGCAGTTGCCTTTCGGTCGAAGAAACTCATAGATTTCTGCAACCGGTACCACATTGGTTTGGGGCATTCCACAACCTACTACCCTCAGGGGAATGGGTTGGCGGAATCTTCAAACAAAACTTTGGTAAATATCATCAAGAAAACATTGCAGGAAAACAAGAAATCATGGCACGATAAGTTGGTGTTTGCTTTATGGGCCGATAGATTGACCACCAAAAGGTCAATTGGTATGTCACCATACCAGCTGGTCTATGGTATAGAGGTGGTTTTCCCCACTTCGTTAGGAGTCCCTGTCATGAAGTTGCTACAAGACGTACAAGCTGAGCCTAACGACTCACAGAGGAGGATCAACCAGATGATCCATTTGTAGCAGACTAGAGAAGAAGTTTTCAACAAAACATAGGTCGTCCAAGAAAACATCAAGAAGATATTTGACAAACGAACTAAGGAGGATGATTTCGAGCTAGGATATTTGGTATTGAGATGGGATGCCAGGAATGAAGAAAAGGGAAAGAATGGAAAATTTGATAATTTGTGGACGGGGCCATACATGATCCAAGATTTCAGAGGAAACAATGCCTTTTTTCTAAACAACGTTGATGGGTCAGATCTTCCAGGAGCACCTGTAAATGGCAGAATGCTGAAACATTACGTACCACCTCAGTAGAATATTTGAGAGCTCACTCTCCATTGTACATACCAGTTTAAGTTTCATTTTTTCACTTGCATTTTCTGAGTGAGGAACATTAGTCAGTTGGTTGAAGCCCGAAGAGAAGGCCTTGAGCTGCTGACCATTGTTTTTCCAAGTTTTGAGAATAAGACCAATGAAGGCTACTAGGTAGATATGTTCAGAATGATAGGAACCAAGATTTTTGGAACTTAACAGGGCAAGTACCATCCCCAGGTGGAGCCGCTGTTATCACCCCATAAATTATGGGAATCAACTGATGACTTGGATATTATATTTCTCTAGTATTTTTGTTGACAAATGATTTTTCATTCTGCAATTAATTTGAAAAAGAAAAAGAAAAGAAAGAAAAGAAAAAGAAAAGAATAAGAAAAAGGAAAAGAAAAGAGGGCATAAAAGAATTGAAACAAAAGTCCCATGCAATAATAGTAACTTGGCCATACCTTTCAAGCATGGCCAAGTTCTTTTTAAATTTAATGTCGATAGGTTAGTGAATAAATCTGACCAGACTGTCTAATCCTGGTCAGATAGCCCTTACGTTAGATTAGTGAATAAATCTGACCAGACTGTCTAATCCTGGTCAGATAGCCCTTAGGTAGAGTAATTTCTTAACCCAACAGTTTAATCTGGGTTAATTGTCTTAGGAAGATAGGTTAGCATGTAGGTTAGTTTCTTCATTTTCTTCACCACCAATGAAACCAGATTGATGAAAATATTATGCCATGTCTCAATTTCCTAAGAATAGTTTGGACGAAGTCCCTTGGTGGTGTCTATGTGAAAAGTTTGGGAAAAACCCATAAAATGAACTTATCCTAAGTTTTCCCAACACATATTTCTCCGGTCCTGGTTTATGCTTCATGCACTGGAGGGGGGGGTCCGGAATCGGTAATAACATTGGCGCACATCTGGACGGCCCAGGGAAGGGCGCTTAAATGAACGGTTCACAATGGATTCCGGACCCCCCTGTCCTTTCTACCTTTAATGGAAGGGGGGGGTCCGGAATGAGAGATAAAAGGCACGCTAAGATCTGCGGCCTGGAAACGGGCTTGCAGATCAACGGTCTAAAAAGGTTTTCAGACCCCCCCTGATGTTCTGCTTTTAACCAAAGGGGGGGGGTCCAGAATTGTTACTTTTCTCTGGCGGGCCCCTTTTCATACGTGGCGTTATCATACTGGTCCAGAAGTCCTATCCCCATCTGCCATCTGACAACCATCATCACTCATGGACGTCATCTCCCACTTGTTGCACTTGCTCCCGAGTGAGGCCTACAACTGGCTTTTGAGAAATCAAAGAATTCATGTTTTCTTTAGAAGAAGGTCCTTAAAGCACTGCATCTCGACTCTGACCCTGGGGCATAAGGGTCGATGAGGAAGAGCCATTGATCGAAGAGGTAAGAGAGATGGAGCCCTCAATTTTTGACGCATCGAGACATTTTTTATTTTGAATAACTGGAGAATTTCCTTCTCGTCCTCGAAAAGGAAGGGAGAAATCCTTGACAATGTGTCCATGTTCCTGGCATCACCTGCATTGAAATGGTAACCCTTCATAGTCCAAGATTTGTGTTATGGTTCGACCTCTGTCAATCATCATGAATTTCTTTTGTAAGCCTCCTCTGATGTTTAATGATACAAGAATACAAGCCACAAACATTTCCCCAAATTCTTTGAAAGACATATCTGCAGTTAAATATTTTCCAAGCATATTCCCAATATGTGAAAATATTTTGGGAGACCAATACTGCAGGGGAAGTCCGGGAATTCGAAACCAAACTAGGATATTATCCATTTTTCATTATCAACATCAAAGGTGGGGTCTCATTTTTTTAGAAGGACCGTGGAAGAATCTATACACCAACCACACTGAAGGGAACTTTTTGGTTGTGAGACTTCAGAGAAAATGATCAGGAACCACCCTTTTGAAAGGTGTCTGATCCGCAGAGGAGGATCATATGAAGAACCCCAAGATGTGGAAACCCAATACAGAAGGGTTTTGAGATTAAAGTGTCGGCCGAGGGATTTCCCAACTAGGGCTTTATCTGTGATTTCTATAGCCTCAGTCATCGCTATGACTTTGCCAAAAACCAGATAAGACTCCTCTAAGGATGTTAATACACACTTTTTCCTATGCCTCCTTTTGAAAAGTTTACCTTTGGGAGAGTGTTTGTCTATAGGAGAAGAAATCAGAGTCGACCCCAGCTCATCCAAAGTGTCGTCCCAACCATTTAGGTTTTTAGGGTCGAGGCAAGAGGCTATAAATCCAACATTGAGGGGAAAGGATTCAGAACCTAAGGGGAGGGGAAAATATGGATTAGGATAGAGACATGAGTGGAGGAATTCTTGATCTAGACCCAAGTTAACTTCATCATCTAATCCCACTAGGGGAGTGTCAAAGAGGGTACAAGGAACAGAGGGGACCGCCAGTGACCAGGAGAAAAGAGAAGAATCTTCCAGGGGGAGGGTAGAGTCTGCATAGAAGACCATTGAATCTTCAAGAGATAAAAAACCTTGGGAAGAGACATAGCTTTCCAAATATGGGGAAACTGCGAGGCTGGGAGAAACAAAACCACCATCAAAACCAAGAGGAAAAATGGAGACTTGTGCCAAGCCTGTATTCGTAGCTCCAAACATATAGACCAACGCTGAGGCTAGCGTTGAGAAAAAATATGGACCCTTCGACCAGATCGTCGAGCCGACCATAGAGGGACACACAGTAGAGACTGGAAAGGGAGAACTAGTCCATATGTCATAGAAATGCATTCGAACCAACATAATTTCACAAACAAAGATCCATACCATATTGTTTCTTGGTCGGTGTTCATGACATCAACTTTTATTATCATTATCCTTTGGCTATTTCATAGCCCATTGACCTGCAGATTAGTCTATAACACAAACTCATACATATCTATGCATTTTCATCTTGTAAATGCATTCAACCATAATCTCAATTTGGTATCCATGTACCAACAACTTTAAATGTCAAATTTTCAAGTTAGAAATAGATCGCATAATATCCCCATAATTCAAATAACGTCAATCATTCATAGAATTGGCATTCTCATAATAGATTGCATAATATTCATCATCATTCAAATAACATTAAACATTCATAGAATTTGTCATTCACATAATAGTTTGCATAATATCCATCATCATTCAAATAACGTTAAACATGCATACAATTTCAGAGAACTACACATTACGCCATCAAACTCTGACTTCGTCTACAATTTGACTATGGAGAGCCAAAAAACATTGTTTAGGGCTCCAAAATGGCCCTGGAAGTACAACAAGATGTGATGAGAAGAAAACATCCAAGATAAGCCAGTTGAATTAGGTGAGAGGCCACCAGTATCCACCTGGAAGATATGTAGGGATTCAGACAACCCCAGAAGTGTAGAACCCACAACTACAAAGAAGTATAGAAGAACATGTTGAACTAAAACAGACAAGAGGAGCCAGTTGGAATAGGTGGGTGACCACCGATATCCACTTGGATCAACGTAGGACTACGATCGAGTTCAACTTTCTTCCTCTTATGAAAGTTAGTTATTTCGATTGAATTGGTTATAGAATCTTTGTTGTTTATTTTCAATGGAATTTGTTTTTCTTTTACGGTTATTGATCTATTTTAGTTAGCCCACGACCGTAGGAGACTTTCCCCCAAAACAGGATGAGGAAGGGAACTTCAAAACAATTCAGGGTGTTCCAAGGGAATTCTCTATTAGATAAATTTTATCCTTGCAGTTGAAAAGAAGCTTTGGGAAAGGATGCCAAATATATGCAACCCATATGGAAGAGGAAATTAAGGATACAGTTCCATGTATTGAAGATCACCCATTCCTGAAAGATTATGAGGAAGTGTTTAGAGAGATACTTGGGTTCCCACCAAAGAGAGATATATATTTCTCCATTAATTTGATGCTTGGAACTGCCTCAATGTCCAAGACTCCTTATAGGATGAGCACACCAGAGTTGAAAGAATAACAAATGAGACTTGAATAACGTTTGAGGAATGGGTATATACATGCAAGTGTGTCGCCTTGGGGTGCCCAAACACTTTTTTTCAAGAAGAAGGATGGAATCTTAAGTTTGTGCATTGATTGTAGACAACTAAATAAGACCACCATAAAGAAAAAGTATACTTTAGCAAGGATATAAGATATTTTGATCAATTGAAAGATGCAAAATTATTCTACAAGATTGACCTCAGTGCATGCTACCATCAGGTGAGGATTAAAGAAGAATATATTAGCAAGACAACATTTAGAACAAGGTATGGGCATTATGAGTTTGTAGTGGTGCCATTTTGGCTATCAAATGCACCAGATGTATTCATGTGTTTGATGAATGATATTTTCATAAATTACTTGGATAAGTTGGTAATTGACTTCTTGGATGACATACTTATCTACTCTAATTTTGAAGAAGAGGATCAAAATCGCATGAGGATGGTGCTACAAGTACTGAGGGAGCATAAACTGTATGCCAAGCTGAGAAAGAGCTCATTTTATTAAAGGAAGATTCATTATTTGGGCCATTTTATTTTAGAGGAAGGGATAACAATGGACCCTGAGAAGATAGAAGCCATTAGAGGATGGCCAACACCAAATAATGTCTCAGAGGTGAGATCAATCATGGGACTTGCAGGTTATTATAGAAGATTTATTAAATGATTTTCAAATATTTCACACCCAATCACTCCTTTGCAAAAGAAAGGTGTGAAATTTTAATGGACCTCTGAATGTGAAGGAAGTTTTCCACACTTGAAGAATTTATTGACAAGTGCACCAATATTGAAGATTGTTGATCCAAATGAAGATTTCATTGTGTGAACTTATGCCTGCAAAGAAGGGCTTGGAGGAGTCCTTATGCAAAATGGGCATGTTGTTTTCTATGATTCAAGAAAATTAAAGGAGCATGAGAGGCACTATTCCACACATGATTTATAATTGATAGTTATAGTTCATTCCTTAAATATGTCGAGGTATTATTTATGGGAAAAATATTTGATCTGAGGACATACCATAGTGGTCTAAAATATTTGTCTGGACATGCAACATTAAATTCTAGACAAATTAGATGGATGGAATTCCTCAGTGAGTATGAATTCCATATCAAGTGTATCAAAGGAAAAGAGAACAAGGTGGTTCATGCACTCAACAAGAGAGTGCATGCTACAACCATTCGAATGTACAAATTTTATTTAAAAGACTGAATTCTGGAAGCTACAAAATAATATCAACAATATTTGTACAAGGGAAGAGAATATGTGCCTAAATATCATAAGCTAAAAAATATAGTGTTAAGAGAAATGCATAATGTGCCTTATGCCGGGCACCCAGGATACCCAAAAACAATTACCATTGTAAAGAGTCAATATTTTTGTCCAAGTATGAAGAAAGAGGTGGATGATTATATATCCATATGTCTAGAATTCCAGAAGGTAAAGCTTGAGCATAGAAATCTAGTTGCATTGCTACAACCATTTCCCATTGTTGAGTGGAAATGGGAAGTCGTGACAATTGATTTTATCACCAAGCTACCTAGAATAGTGAAGCAAATGATTCCATCATGGTGGTGATGGATAAGCTAACTAAAGTTTCTCATTTTATTCCAATGAAGCTATCTCACAAGGCAACTAACATTGCAAATATTTACATTGGAGAAATTGCTAGGCTACATGGTGTGCCTAAGACAATTGTTTCTGACTGAGATCACAAATTGACATCAAATTTATGGAAGGAATTATTTAAAGGATTTAGAATAAATTTAAACTTTAGCACAACATATCACCCAAAATCAGAAGTTCAAATAGAGAGGGTCAATCAAGTGATTGATGATATGTTGAAAATGTATGTGATGGATAACCATCAAAATGGAAAGATTATCTACACTTAGTGGAATTTTCTTATAATAATGGGTATGAAATTTTCTTAGAAAACCTAAATGATATGGATTTGGTGCCTAACACTTCCCTTCTGGTGCATAGAGTTGCAATAAACCCACATGTTTTAAAATATCAAGAAAAAAAACAAGGCTAGTAAAATTTGTTATACCTACTTATACCGCATATTCACATATTTTGTATTACAAGAGAGGTAACGAAATGATATTAATTTAAATCAATTTTTGTGTTTTAAGAAAAGATTTTGTAAGCATTTTGAATGATATTTGTTGTATAGTGTTAAGAATATCAAAATTTTAGAGATGGAAAGAAATAATTTTTAAGAGGTTTTTAAGTTCTACTCTCATAGAATTGACGAGTGATGTATATTGTATGAGCTATGTGGCATGTCAAAAAATATTTGACATACATGATATGAGACCAATATTGGTTTTTAATTATGTAAATTGTAGAGAAATCATGTGAATAAAAGAGCAAACCGGAAATCGAAATTTTAATTCCATTAGAAAGAAAAGATTATTTCTGTCTAATTTGAAAAGTGTGACTAGGAGTTAGAATCTTTTGATATGTTGGGTATCGTTTATAATGTCATCCATGTATGAAACATACATGATGATTCCTAAGAGTTGAATTGGTTGGCCCCTACGCAAATATTCTATTATTCCTAATTTCTTTGAGATACAGGATGCTCATTGATGAAATAAAAGTAACAAATCTTCACTCGAACATCTCCCGACGTCTCATAGTGATGAACATTTCCCAACATCACAATATGTCGACCATATCTGATGTCACATTGTGATAAACATTCCCCAATGCCTCAATGTCACAAACCTTGCCCAATATGACTAAACCTAGTAATACCTTACACGAATCGCGAAATGTAACGCTCATGACCAAAGCTTAGTATGTGACGAACATTGTCCTTTGTCACCTTGTGACAAAAATTTCCGAATGTTGTAGTGTGAAAAACATTTCCCTGACCTCACATTGATCCAATCACTTACTAACATCACAATGTGTTGAATGTTTTCTCACATCACATTGTCATGAACAATTTCCAACATTGTAATGTGTTGACCATCTCCCCACAAAAATTTCCCAACATCCCAATGTCACAATTATTTCCCAACGTTGTATTTTGAAAAACATGTCCCAACATTGCAATGTCACAAACAATGCCCAATGTCGCATTGTGACGAACATCTCAAATGTCACACTCTAACAAACCCAAGTTTTCCAGAATCACCATGATGAACCATACGAAACTCAACATAGTCAAGTAATGTTAAAATATGGTCAACCTTAGTCAACAATGTGATGAACATTTTTCAATGTGATGAATATGGTAAACCTAGCAATTCCTTACACGGACCTCGAAGTGTGACGCTCATGAACAAACCTCAGTATGTGACAAATTTTGTCCTTTGTCACATTGTGATGAACAATTCCCAACATCGCAATGTGACAAACATTCGATCCACATCCTTGCATTGTCAAAATCACTTACCGATGAAACAATATGTTGAACATGTCCTGATGTTTCATTGTGATGAACATTTCCCAACATTACACTCTAACAAACCCAAGTTTTACAGAATCACCATGCTGAACTATAGTCAACTCAACATAGTCAACCAATGTTAAAATATGGTCATGAACGTCCATGGACAACCATGATCAACCTTAGTAAAAAATGATCAATGTTGACCATGGTCATGGTCAATCAACTTAAATTATCAAGTAGCAGTTTGGTCAAGTATATATATATTGATGAGTCAACAATCACTGTTGGATTTCAGTTTCCTCGTCATCGGTGATCCTTCTGACTCCATGGAGTTCGGATTGTGACCATGGCTTTTGGCGCAATTGGAAGATCGTGCAGGACAGGAGAAGGAGGATACCAGTTTAAAAGCATCCACTATCCATTCGATGAGGGATGCTAGGGTTACGCCAGTTCAGTTTTACAAGGACACAGCTAGACCCCAATCAGCCATGGACTTTGTAATGATCAACAGTGCTGATGAGGGATATAAACGCCAACATAGGTTGTTGGTATTGTGATATGAGATAGCGAGGGGAAGAGAAGAGGAAGAAAATGAACACTTGTACATACAGAGATGTTGAAAATTGATAGAAAGAAGATTGTGTAAATTTTTAGTATTGTGTCAGTTAGGGTCTATTGTACAGTGGTTGGTGTTAGTTTATACTGGTTGGATTCTTAATGTATATTTGTATGGCTTAAACCAAGGGATTGTTTGTGTTATAAAAAAAAAGTTGTACATATTCATGGTGGGTTGGTCGATAGTGAATGTCATTTTGTATTCATAATAATCTTATCAAAGAATAAAAATAAAAATAACGATAAGTTTCATGTTAATTATTTTTTATAAATGTTTTAAATTTTAGGATGTTAATTATGTTTTATACATATGTTTAAAAAAATAAAAAATAGCATGTTTTATATTGGATATATTGAAATTTAGGGAGGTGGCAGTGTGACTTTACATTCATACACAACTCTTAATAATACTATGAATAATTCTATTTGGGAGTAAGTTTTAAAAGATATTAAACTTAGTTTTAAATGATATCAAGCTTATTACAATTCCACTCTTTCCAAACCAACCAAGGGATTATTTTTGTAATAAAAAAATTGATAGTATTCATGGTGAATTAGATGAGAGTGAATGATCTTGACAGTGGTGAAAATCTTCTCAACATCTTACCAAATAATAACTATCTTTTTATGTTAATTATGTTTAGTATAGATATTTTAAAATTTGACATGTGGTGAAGATCTTCTGACCATCTTACCAAAGAATAAGAATAAGTATCTTTTTATGTTAATTATGTTTAGTGTAGATGTTTTAAAATTTAGGATGTGGTGTAGTGGATTTAATAACTATTATTTTATGTTAATTATATTAATTATGTTTTGTAGAGATGTCTTAAGAGGTTAGGATGTGTTGTAGCCGATGTCTTAAGAAATAATCACATGATTATTTCTTCATTATAGTATAGTCTTTGGAAATAAAATTTGATTTGATAACTTATTACTAATTGGTGTAAACCAACAACAAAACCTAAGAGACCACTTACACCCAACTTCAAATGCAAAGGATTTATTGATTGAAGGACACATGATTATAAAGTGTACTTTTGTATCATTTCATTAACTCTTTCTCTCTTTTTGGTTTTGAAATCAATTCATCTCTCGATTCTTTCCTTTAATCAACACTTTTTTTCCACGGAAAAAAGTGTAATTTTATTCATTTGAAGAGACAAAATTACATTATGTAGGTGACATATAGCACTGATCATCTAGAATGAACATCAGATGATTCATGGCCGCATTCGACTGAGAAACTCTAAAACAAAAAGGAGTAGCATATTCAAAAGTGAGTCCATACCAAAGTGTATATACATCATATTTTGACAAAACATAGCTCAAGTAAAGAGCATCAGTATCACAGTTATGAGGGTATGTATCCAGTAGACATAGTAAGTGTCACAACAAGTTATTTTCAACAAACCAATTGCATTATACACACATGATCTATTATGTTCTGATAGTTGAATCCACAAAAAAGAGAGAGTTTATATTGACTGTATGATGCCATCTATGAAAGGCCTATGGTAGTATTCATAGACCTCCTCACCTGCCAATTATGTGATGTTTTAGCTGCCAAAAAGGAGTTGAAGTCCATCTTTTGACAAAGATTTTACTAGTTGGTTGTGTTCCCTATATACATGAGAGAGAATGTAAGTTGTTTCAAATGAGTTAAAAAATATGTATATTTCCTCCAATATTGGCAGTAAAAAAATATTATGATAGATTTGTGTTTTCCGAGTCCAGTTGATAACATTCATAGAGTCACCAAAAAGTTGAATAGAATGAATATCATTTTCCACTGAAAATTGTAATAGGAGCTTTAGGGACATAAACTCAACAAAGTTGTTTGTTCCCACTCCCAAAACCATATTGATTTTGAAGTAATCTGTATCAGGTAAATACAGAACCCGCCCCCCCCCCACCCCACAATTTTGTTGGTCATTCTCTGAATCACCATCAAAGGTGGTGCATGGATAGGTGTGATTAATAGATTCTGGAGAGATAATACGGACAACAGGAGAGTCTTTTCCCTATCTCAAGAGAGAGAGGATCGAGAGAACCTGAGAAACGATGCATTATGGATGAGAAGGTTGATCCTGAAAAATAGCTTTGTTACGGGCTAACCAAATTCCCTAGAAGATTATGAGGGGAAGAGATTTTATCTTTATGCATGCTTGATCATGGCGTCGGGTATGCCAAGCCAACTCCATTGTGGGGTCGTCCTAGACCACAACCTAAATGAGTCACAATGAAATTTCCTCCCATACCCTTTGGGTAAAAGGATAATTTATGAACAAATGCATACAATATTCATTTTCCCCTTTGCATAGTGGGCACCATCCACGACCTGCAATGCTTCGCTTCCTAATATTGTCCCAAGTTGGTATTTTTCTATATATAACACACCACATACAAATCTTAGGTTTATGAGGGCATTTTAACTTCCATAGTCCTCTCCACCACCAACTTTGATCTGTGTGCATAATTTGCACATTTAAAACAATATATCCCAATTTTGGAGTGTATATCCAATGGTAAACTTTTTGCCACACTATTTCATCATCTCTATCAATAATTCAAGTATGTATCAAGTGAAGGGTCATCGTATAGTTGTTCTAGAGAAGATCTTTATTACCTACCAGTCCGAAGGAATCAGGGCCCAACCAACCCTGTTTCGAGATTGAGGTGGATTCTAGATCCAATACCTGTGGGATGAAGTGGATATCCTGCACATGAAGTATGTCTCTGATTTCAATGGGAAGGATTGAGTTTTTCCACTACCTGGACAAGGATCAACCCTAATCCTAACCTGATTCCCCCTACCAATAAAAAAGGCCAAACCTTTGCATATGACAGGGAAGGAAGAGATCCCTACTTTCCAAATAATAAAATTGTGGGGATGTGATTTCTCCGATTTCCAGATCTAATCTTCAACATAATCTGGCCTAATATATTTATGAAAATCCACGCTTGTGCACAGGATGGTAGTTGATATCAATCTCTATCCAACTTTGGCAACTAGTGATGTTGATAAAAGGAAGATATTCTTCAATCCCCATCCACCCAATGCCTTTGGGTAGGTAAGGCCACTCATGGACGGGTATGAAGATCCCGAGTACCTGACCAAATAAAACAAAATAAAACTCTTCTGAAATTCTCCAATATCCCCTTTGGGATATAGGATAGAGACATCCAATAGACAAGAATGGATTCCAGAACTGATTTGGCCGAGGTAAGTTTGCTCACTCTGGAGAGCCACCTAAATCTCCATCCTTTTAGACATTTTTCAAACTTGGCCAGTAGCCAACACCAGTCATATTTGCGGTAGTCATTTGGTTTAAGATGAAATCCCAAATATTTGATGCCCTCTGAGAAGTCAATGGTCGGGAATGGGAAAATTTGTTTGTAATGAGCTTTTGGGGCCGCCTCCATACCTGTGAAGGATAGAGTGGATTTATGAACAGTGATAACCATTCCAATGGCACCCTGAAACAATTTGAGAATCTCTGCATGTTTTTCAACATCCCTCAATCGCCCACTACAAAAGATGAGGATATCATCCACAAAGAGAAGGTGAGTCATTCGAAGCTCCGGGCCAATGGATACTCCTTGAAAGTCCCCCGAACCAACATCCTGACCAATAGCATGACTTAGACCTTTTGCGACCAATAGAAAGAGTAGCGGGGAGAGGGGGCATCCTTGTCTTAAGCCTCTCTCAGATTGAAAAAAAAGGGGAGCCAACTCCATTGATAAGGACTGAAAAATAAATTGAGGATAAGTGGGCCATCACCCACTTGATAAAAGGAACTTTGAAACCCAAATGAGTGAGGAGGAGTCTGATAAAGGACCAATTTACATGGTCAAAAGCTTTAGATAAATCAATTTTTAGGGTAGCTCGCAGAGACTTTTTGTTCTCTAAACCGTGGAGCCCCTCTTAAGCTACAACAATTGATTCATGGATCTAATGTCCCTCCAAAAATCCAAATTGATCTTGTGAGATGGCCCCCGAGAGGATAGGTTTTAATCTCTGGGAAATGACTTTGGCCATTGTTTTGTAGAGGCAGTTACATAAAGATATTTCCATGAAGTCATCAAAATATTGTGGCTCATTTGATTTAGGGATAAGAGCAATGAAGGTAGAATTTATAGGGGCGTACAATCTCCCATTTCTCCTGGATTCTTCAACAACCTGAAGGAGCTCAGGACCGATGAGATCAAAAAATACTAGATAGAATTCCGTTGTCCATCCATCTGGACACATACTTTTATCCTTCTAGAAACTATGGAGAGTTTCCTTAAGTTCCTCCATTCCCACTTATGAAAATAGATCTCTTCTTCCTTCCTCGCCAACAAATATGGGGAATAGAATAGCCAACCTTATAATCTCTGCAATATTAACTCCTAGATCATCCTTGAAGAGGGATTGGAAGTGATTTTTTCCCAGCTAGGCTAATCCATCAAAAGAGGAAACTGTCGTTCCTGTTTGACCCTTTAACTGCAAAATGGTGTTTGTAGTCTTTCTTCCTTTCGCGAAGGCTTAGAAAAAATTGGTATTCTCATCGCTTTTATTTAACCAGGTATCCTTTCTTTTTAGGCGGCATTCTACTTCTTTATCTGCAAGTAATTTCCTATGATGCACTTCAAGAGCTAGAATATCATTCTTTGCCTCCAATGAGATGTAAACCCCCTCCACATTCTGGGAGAGGTGCTCAATCCTATCTTCAATTTGGCTTAATTCAAGTTTCTTCCTAGCACGCTTGGCATGTGCCCAAGGAATGACCAGTTGCTTGATACACTTTAGATTTGAAGCAAAGTGGATGGAATCTAGGATGTCTGATCCTTGTTCAAAAGGAATCCAATTCTCCTTGACAATATTATGAAAAATTTCATCTGCTAGCCATGATGAATTGAATTTGAAATAGATATCATGCTTCTTAGGTCCTCTTATCGATTCGAACCATATTGGGGAGTGTTTAGAAACACCACCACAACCGACCCATTTCTGGAGCTGCATAGGGAGGTCTAGAATAGATTCCGAGACCAAGAATCGATTAAGACGTTTGGCAATTCGAGCATCCCCCGACCGCCTATTTCTCTAGGTGGGGAGTAGCTTTATTGGAGCAATGTCAATGGGCCCATGATCATTTATAAGGTGGGTGAAAAAAGTTGTTTGGTTGTCTAGGCGTGCATTGGGACCCCAAATTTTCGCTTCCCCCAAAGAAAAATTCAAGTCCCCCCAAAGGATGAGGTTTGCTGATTTGAGCAAGTGTTTGTTGAGAAGAGAGGCTCAAAAGGGGGCCCAATCAGAATACGACCCATAAACATTTAGAACCCTGAACTATAGGCCCATTCCTTTAATATGCAAATCCACATCTGTATAGGATTCAAGAGCCCAAGAATTTGTGACTTTGATCAGTTTAGTGTTCCAGCCAATCACCAACCCTCCCGACCGTCCAAAAGAATTAGATCCAAATAATTTCTAAAATGGGAGTAAAGTCTCCATCATCCTAGTCACTAACGCCTCCTCTGCCTAAGTTTCTTGTAGTAGGAATACATTGGTTTGTTTCAACATCATCAACCGCTTTAGGGCGAGGTTTTTCTGGGAGCTCACCACTCCTTTGCAGTTGAAAGATAGAATATTCATGGGGTAACCCCAGAAGGGCCTCGCGTTGCTCTTAGGGGCCCAAAAATTGACCTTTTTCGACCTAAATCGATGTTGATTAAGGAACGATTTTGTGCTTTTGAGAGATGGGAGTTTCAACCCCTTCCTTTCTCCAAAGGATGCTCATCAGGGTTTGGGCCCAAGCCAGCACCATCGCAATCCAAAACAATATTTTGGTTTCAAAGTTGGAAACGGATAACTGAGTCATCCAAGCCCAAGGAGGAGAGCTCGTCTGAAGAACCAGGGTTGTGAGGTCGGGAGAGGGGGGTGAAAGAGGGAGCAAGAGGAGATAGGGGTGGAGGTGGAAAAGGAGGAGAATGAATACTCCCCTAAGGTTATAGTTGTAGGGAAGGGGATGTACCGAAAAGAGGGTGGAGAGTCCAACTTTAAGAATTTTAAAGAATGAATTATACCAGTAACTGGAGTGTTGATGGAGAGATGCATACCAAGAAAAGTGCCAAGTTGTTGAAGGGGTAACATCCTTGTTGATGTTGATTCCACGAGGCCTACAACTGGATTTTGAGAAATCAAAGCATTCATGTTTTCTTTAGAAGAAGGTGCTTGAAGGATTTCATCTCGACTCTGACCCTGGGGCATAGGGGGCGATGAGGAAGACCCATCGATCGAAGAGGTAAGAGAGATGGAGCCCTCAATTTCCGACGCATCGAGACATTTTTTATTCTGAATAATTGGAGAATTTCCTTCTCGACCTCGAAAAGGAAGGGAGAAATCCTTGACAATGTGTCCATGTTCCTGGCATCACCTGCATTGAAATGGTAACCCTTCATAGTCCAAGATTTGTGTGATGGTTCGACCTCTGTCAGTCACCATGAATTTATTTTGTAAGCCTCCTCTGATGTTTAATGATGCAAGAATACAAGCCATAAACATTTCCCCGGATTCTTTGAAAGACATATCTGCAGTTAAATATTTTCCAAGCACATTCCCAATATGTGAAAATATTTTGGGAGACCAATACTGCAGGGGAAGTCCGGGAGTTCGAAACCAAACTGGGATATTATCCATTTTTCATTATCAACATCAAAGGTGAGGTTTCATTTTTTTAGAAGGACCGGGGAAGAATCTATACACCAACCACACTTAAAGGGAACTTTCTGATTGTGAGACTTCAGAGAAAATGATCAGGAACCACCCTTTTCAAAGGCGGTTTATCCGCAGAGGAAGATCATATGAAGAACCCCAAGATGTGGAAACCCAATACATAAGGGTTTTGAGATTAAAGTGGCGGTCGAGGGATTTCCCAACTAGGGCTTTATCTGTGATTTCTATAGCCTCAATCATCGTTATGTCTTTGACAAAAACCAGATTAGACTCCTCTGAGGATGTCAATACACACTTTTTCCTATGCCTCCTTTTGGAAATTTTACCTTTAGGAGAGTGTCTGTCTATAGGAGAAGAAATCAGAGTCGACCCCAACTCATCCAAAGTGTCGTCCCAACCATTTAGGTTTTTAGGGTCGAGGCAAGAGGCTATAAATCCAACACTAAGGGGGATTCAAAACCTAAGGGAAGGGGAAGATATGGATTAAGATAGAGACATGAGTGGAGGAAGTCTTGATCTAGACCCGAGCTAACTTCATCATCTAAGCCCACTGGCGGAGTGTCAAAGAGGGTACAAGGAACAGAGGGGACCGCCGGTGACTAGGAGAAAATAGAAGAATCTTCCAGGGGGAGGGTAGAGCCTACAGAGAAGACCACTAAATCATCAAGAGAGAAAAAACCTTGGGAAGAGACATACCTTTCCAAAGATGGGGAAACTGCAAGGCTGGGAGAAACAAAACTACCATCAGAACCAGGAGGAGATAGGGAGACTTGTTCCAAGCCTGTATCCATAGCTCCAAACATATAGACCAAAGCTGAGGCTGGCGATGAGAAAAAAGATGGACCTTTCGACCAGATCGTCGAGCCAACCATAGAGGGACACACAGTAGAGACTGGAAAGGGAGAACTTCCAGTGGTCAGTGACCAGGGGAGAAACTCAGTTGGGTCCGAGGAATAATCGACTATGTATTAATAAACCACCATAATCCTCAGTCCAAAGAACGACAAAAAAATTCTTGCCACCGAAAATAATCTTTGGTTGGAGACACGAAAGAGACAAGATCACACACGCCAACAAAGAAGATTATTAGGGTTTTTCCTAGTCTATGGTAATAGTCGTCCCACAAAGCCATTTTCCCAATAACATTATTATTCTTTAATAAAAACTTATCTATTTATCTTTATAAATTCTAGTTGTAAGTCCGATGAAGTTGCATCTAGAGTAATGGGGTAGAAGATATATATATTTCCTATTCTCAAATTTACAAAGTTAGAGAAAAATAAATTATAGCACCTTAGAAATTGATATTGGTATTGGAGAAAGACCTTAAAATGATTTTATTTGGCTAACAATTCTTCTTTCTCGAATGTACTAAAAAACGTAATGGCCCGAGACCTACAGGCATATGGCAAGAGTGGTAACCCGCCTCCTTATGGACCACATGTTATTACAGGTGGCTATGTAAAGCCTGAATTATAGAGCCTCATAAAATAAATAAATACATAAATACTTTCTAATCTACTTCTTTAATCACTGCTACTTAGTTTAGAATCTTCTTTCTTGATATTCTTCTACTAGCATAATAATTGTCAGTTTAGCAACAACAACATATTAACAACATAATAATTAACATCACAGTGACAAAAACATACTAGCATAGAAACAATAACATACTAACATCATAATAATTAACAACAATATAATGATAGCAGAAAATGCATAAGGTATTTACCTCAACCTGAAGCTTAGTTGCTTTATCCCTTTCCTAGTTGATGACGTTATTGATGATGTTGATCCTGCCCAAACTGAGTATTAACCTCCCAATCAAATAGGAACAACCTCTTCGGCTCCCTAGCTCCAGGAATCCTTGCGGTTTCCTGGCCCTCGAGCCCAAAATTCCTAGCAACAATTGTGTCCCTGTGATAGTCCTCAAGCCAAATTGTTCACTAAAACTCTTTCTTTCAGCCTTTCTTCCTCCTCCTCCTTCCCCCAAATTTTCTTACCTTCCAAAAAACAAAAGATATCCTTCCCCAAGTTCTCCCCTCTCCCTTGTCCTCCTCCCTCGAATCCCACCCCCTCCTTCCATTTCTCCAACCGCCTTATCCCCTATTAATTCCTCAACCACCTTATCCCTCCCACTAATTAATTCAACTACCAATTTTAATAATATTATAATAAAGTCTCCATAAATTTATTTTAATAATTAATTAAATTAATATTTATCATTCATGATAATTAAACAGTTAATTAGGGTTGTTACATACACCCACCCTTCAATAAAATTAGTCCCGAAGTTAGAGTAATTTACAATACAAGGGAAATGATACATGGTTCATACATCCACATCAAATAAACAACATCATTAGTAAAAAAAAAAAAAACACTTATACATACTAGTGTACATGTGCAAGGAATGCATGTGTAGCTAGCACATAAAAGACTTGCACATGTACTAATGACAATAATTATCACACCTATAGTAATTCTTGTATGCATCCAATCCAATCAACAAGACCATTCATTTCATAAAAGATAGTAAACCAATTAAAATGTTCGCAAAATCCCTCAATTATAATAATTATCACAACAACGTTCATTTAGATAATGGTAGTTCAGTTAAGCAATTATAAATATACATATATACATATTTTCTTTTCAAAAAGGGGGAAAACAATAAATTATACTATAAAGAGAAATCCCCACACACAGTCAACTATTTCTATTCATCCTTCCTCCCTAACTTACTTATGTCTTCCATCCCTATCCTTCCTCTGCTGGATTATCTTGGAGCATCAACTATATTGACCTAACTCCAAATAGAACCCTTAACCAGAAGTGTCAACTCTCTTGACCAAGCTTCTCCAACAGGGAACTGACAGTCATCATCACACGTCTAGGGGAGCGTGAGCTAACACCATCCTCCCATGACTCCAGGTTTCAGAGGATACACAATGGGAAATGCCTCCACCCCTCCTAATAGGACTAGGTTCCACACCCTACCATGGAACATACAGTGGCACTGTGTTGCTGGGAATTTTGTCATCTATATTCAATTTTAGGCAGTCTCGCCATAAAATCCTACACTAGTCCATATATCATAGCAATGCATTCGAACCAACATAATTTCACATACAAATATTCATACCATATTGTTTCTCGGTCGGTCTTCATGACATCAACTTTTATTATCATTATCCTTTGGCTATTTCATAGCCCATTGACCTGCAGATTAGTCAATAACACAAACTCATACATATCTATACATTTTCATCTTGTAAATGCATTCAACCATAATCTAAATTCGGTATCCACGTACCAACAAATTTAAATGTCAAATTGTCAAGTTAGAAATAGATCGCATAATATCCCCATAATTCAAATAACGTCAATCATTCATAGAATTGACATTCTCATAATAGATTGCATAATATTCATCATCATTCAAATAATGTTAAACATTCATAGAATTTGTCATTCACATAATAGTTTGCATAATATCCATCATCATTCAAATAACGTTAAACATTCATACAATTTGGCATTCACATAATAGATTGCATAATATTCATCATCATTTAAATAACGTTAAACATTCATAGAATTTTTCATTCACATAATAGATTCATACATCTTAAAAGTTCAAGTGTATCATTAATTGTTTCATAGTGAATAGAAAATAAAGGCGATTAGACCTTAGGTAATTCTATATGTCTAAGTCAAAAGGTGGCATTACATACACCCAACCTTCAAGAAATATATTCCCAAGGTGGTCAAAAAAGTGAGGGATGATTTTGTCGTAATGTCTCAGCATCCTCCGAAGTAGCAGATCATGGCCTATACTTGTCCCACTGGACCTTAACTTGGTCTACCAGATGGTTCCTGAGCTGTCGGCCCCTACGGTCCAATATGTGTAACGGTTCTACCGTGAGGGTTCCCGCATCTAATACCTGCAATTCCTTTCAATTCAGTTTATGAGATTCGTCAACAACATAATGACGTAGAATATATACATGAAAAACATTATGAACTTTATGCAAGTGGGGTGGAAGTATGAGACGATACGCAACGGGTCCAATTCTCTCTTGGATTTTGAACTGTCCTATAAATCGAGGTGACAACTTTTTCCCCTTCCCGAACTGAATGGTACTCTTATTAGGCGTGATACGAATGAAAACTTGATCTCCCACTTTATAACTTTGGTCAATCCTATGTGCATCAGCATAACTTTTCTATCTATCTTTTGCTTCCTTTAGTCTCTGCCTAATCTCAATCACCTGTTCCTCCATCTCTTGAATCAATTCTGGCCCAACCGTAACTCGATCTTCTAACCTTTCCCAACTCAACGATGTTTTGTATGGCCTTCCATACAAAGCTTCGTAGGGTGGCATTCTAAATTTTTGCATACAACCTCTATTTTAGGCGCGTGATAGCCCATTGGAAAGGTATTTCATAGAACTACACATTACACCATCAAACTCTGACTTCATCTACAGTTTGACTATGGAGAGCCAAAAAAACATTTTTTAGGGCTCCAAAATGGCCCTGGAAGTACAACAAGATGTGATGACAAGAAAACATACAAAATAAGCCAGTTGGATTAGGTGAGAGGCCACCAGTATCCACCTGGAAGATGTGTAGGGCTTAAGACAACCCCAGAAGTGTAGAACCCACAATTACAAAGAAGTACAGAAGAACATGTTGAACTAAAACGGACAAGAGGAGCCAGTTGGAATAGGTGGGTGGCCACCAATATCCACTTGGATCAATATAGGACTATGAGTGAGTTCAACTTTATTCCTCTTATGAAAGTTAGTTATTTTGATTGAATTGGTTATAGAATCTTTGTTGTTTATTTTCATTGGAATTTGTTCATCTTTTACGGTTATCGATCTATTTAGTTAGCCCACAATTGTAGGAGACTTTCCCCCAAAACAGGATGAGGAAGGGAACTTTAGAACAATTTAGGGTGTTCCAAGGGAAGTATCTATTCAAGAAATTTTATGCTTCCAGTTGAAACGAAGCTTTGGGAAAGGATGCCAAATATATGCAACCCATATGGAAGAGGAAATTAAGGATATAGTTCCATGTATTGAAGATCACCCACTCCCGAAAGATTATGAGGATGTGTTTAGAGAGATACTTGGGTTCCCACCAAAGAGAGATATATATTTCTCCATTAATTTGATGCTTGGAACTGCCTCAATGTCCAAGACTCCTTATAGGATGAGCACACCATAGTTGAAAGAATAACAAATGAAACTTGAATAATGTTTGAAGAAGGGGTACATACATGCAAGTGTGTCACCTTGGGGTGCCCAAACACTTTTTTTCAAGAAGAAGGATGGAATTTTAAGTTTGTGCATTGATTGTAGACAACTAAATAAGGCCACCATAAAGAAAAAGTATCCTTTAGCAAGGATATATGATCTTTTGATCAATTGAAAGATGCAAAAGTATTCTACAAGATTGACCTCAACTCATGCTACCATCAGGTGAGGATTAAAGAAGAAGATATTAGCAAGACAACATTTAGAACAAGGTATGGGCATTATGAGTTTGTAGTGGTGCCATTTTGGTTATCAAATGCACCAGATGTATTCATGTGTTTGATGAATGATATTTTCATAAATTACTTGGATAAGTTGGTAATTGTCTTCTTGGATGACATACTTATCTACTCTAATTTTGAAGAAGAGGATGAGAATCATATGAGGATGGTGCTACAAGTACTGAGGGAGCATAAACTGTATGCCAAGCTGAGAAAGAGCTCATTTTATTAGAGGAAGATTCATTATTTGGGCCATATTATTTCAGAGGAAGGAATAACAATGGACCCTAAGAAGATAGAAGCCATTAGAGGATGGCCAACACCAAAGAATGTCTCAGAGGTGAGATCATTCATGGGACTTGCAGGTTATTATAGAAGATTTATTAAATGGTTTTCAAATATTTCACATCCAATCACTCCTTTGCAAAAGAAAGGTGTGAAATTTGAATGGACATTTGAATGTGAAGGACGTTTTCCACACTAGAAGAATTTATTGACAAGTGCACCAATATTGAAGATTGTTGATCGAGATGAAGATTTCATTGTGTGCACTGATCCCTGCAAAGAAGGGCTTGGAGGAGTCCTTATGCAAAATGGGCATGTCGTTTGCTATGAGTCAAGGAAATTAAAGGAGCATGAGAGGCACTATGCCACACATGATTTATAATTGATAGTTATAGTTCATTCCTTAAATATGTCAAGGTATTATTTATGGGAAAAATATTTGATTTGAGGACATAGCATAGTGGTCTAAAATATTTGTCTGGACATGCAACATTAAATTCTAGACAAATTAGATGGATGGAATTCCTTAGTGAGTATGAATTTCATATCAAGTGTATCAAAGGAAAAGAGAACAAGGTGGTTGATGCACTCAGCAAGAGAGTGCATGAGATGCATGCTACATCCATTCAAATGTGTTAGAAAAATGGAGAGCAGTCATTGCACAGGAATAACACGAATCTGTTTTGTATTATAATATCTTAAGAAATCAATACATATATATAGCAGCAGAGCAGGTTAAACAGATTCCGATATAAACGGATTTGAACCGCATACATTCAATTTTTCCATTATTCTCTAACACTCCCCCTTAATGGAGAAATGGATTTTCTAACAC
>ML799412.1:75889-98590 GCA_009831015.1 Picea engelmannii
GTTATGGACAAGTTCAAGTCCAGAGGGGGTGTTGTTTTTGGAACTGTTCAAGTTTGTTATACACCTTGAGTGGCCTTAATGTCTAGGGTTTAATGGTTAAGAACAAGTTCAAGTTTAGAGGGGCTGTTGCTTTTGGAACTGTTCCAGTTTGTTATACAGCTTGACAGCTTGAGTGGCCTTAATAGCTCGGGGTTAATTGTTAAGAACAAGTTCAAGTCCAAAGGGGGTGTTGTTTTTGGAACTGTTCAAGTTTGCTATACAGCTTGAGTGGCCTTAATGGCTCGGGCTTAATGGTTAAGAGAAAGTTCAAGTCCAAGTCCAGAGGAGGTGTTGTTTTTGGAACTGTTCAAGTTTGTTATACAACTTGAGTAGCCTTAATGGCTAGGGCTTAATGGTTAAGAACAAGTTCAAGTCCAGAGGGGGTAGGGTATGTATACCTAGGTAAACTTTAGTAGCCAAATTATTTCATGGAGGGGGTTCTGTTCTTGGAATTGTTCAAGTTTGTTATAGAGCTTGAGTGGCCTTAATGGCTTGGGCTTAATTGTTAAGAGCAAGTTCAAGTCTAGGTCCAGAGGAGGTGTTTTTTTTGGAACTGTTCAAGTTTGTTATACAGCTTGAGTGATCTTAATGGCTAGGGCTTAATGGTTAAGAACAAGCTCAAGTCCAGAGGGGGTAGGGTATGTATACCTAGGTAAACTTTAGCAGCCAAATTGTTGCATGGAGGGGGTTCTATTCTTGGAACTATTCAAGTTTGTTATACAACCCAAGTGTTCTTAATGGTTAAGAACAAGTTCAAGTCTAGAGCCGATAAGACATGTATACCTAGATAAACTTTAGCAGTGAAATAGTTACAGGAAAGGGGTTACTTGTTCCACAAACCAAAAATCTCCTACACCAATTATTATTATTATTATACCGATCAAAACCTAGATCAATCAATTGTGTATGAAGCAACGTATCATACTTGAACTTCTTCATCCATAATTGCATCGATGCACCAAACTGTTCATCCTTAATAATGCCCATGGCGCCCAGCCACGGTGAGGCTCTCTTCTCATATTTACTATCTGATCAATTAACTGCATTGTCAGTGGAGGTTGTTGGATTGAGTAGGTGTTGACAATGTCTGTTTTGACGAGGTTTACTAGACGCAACAAGTCAAAGGTTTACAACGACTTTAGTAATTCAAACCTACATATTTATACACTGTGTGCGTGAGTTCAATTTATACACTGTGTGCGTGAATATCAATTCCAAGATATTTGTATGAAGTCACTTCCTCCAAGTAGTTGTTGTCATAGACGATGGTATCATAAGTGAATTTATTGGATTTAATAATCATGACCTTAGTCTTATCAGTATTAACAGTCATACCCATATTGGAGAAAAAAACATTGAGGATTCTTGGTTGGTTTTCAAGATCACGGGGACTCTTACCATAAGAACGATATCATCAGCATAAAGAAGAAGATTGATGACTATACAAGTGAGAGTAGGGCTGACACACTATGCTTTTTCCAAACAATCTTCTAACTTGTCAATGTATATGCCAAAAAGGGTAGGGGACAAGGGACAACCTTGTTTGACTCCAATATTGCAGTTAATCTCTTTCGACCATCCCTCAGTGTTTTTAAACTTAGCAATAATGTTCTCATACATACTTATTGTAGTAGCCCTCAACTCGAGAGGCACTTTTATCTCTTCCAACCTATTCCAAAGGTTTTTCGTAGGAACCATGTCAAAAGATTTTCTAAAGTCAACAAAACAACAAAAACGATTGGTTTCAGTATTGAGGAACTCCTCTGCAATGATCCTAAAGGTAAAAAGTGTTGGAAATACTAAGACAACTGAGAGGGCGGAGGGGGGGAGAGGCGGGGGGTGAATCAATTGTTACTTTTCTTAAACAATTTTATGCCTATTAAACTATTATTAATCTTCTCCAAGTGATCATCAAGATTATGCAAGTCATGAACAATAGAAATAGTAAACATCAATCACACATATGATATACATAGAGACAAATATTCATGAGGAAACCCATAAAGGGAGAAAACCTCTTCTTATTCAAATAATAGGAAGTCTTTTATGTTTTGTACATCATCAGTCTTTGAGCACCAACTCAAAATGAGGCTACAACCTCTTCTTTAACAAGCTACAACTTGTTGAGAGAGCCAACCCTTTGGTTTCTCTAGCACCCACTAGAAGGAAGCACCAACTCCCTGAGTGTTCCAACACCAAATTCCAGTGACACAGGAACCAACCTATATAACAAAGAACAATGGTTCTCCCTTGCACCACCTTGGCACCCTGGTTTTTCTGGCTGCAACCAGATGGAAGCTACAACTCCCAGTCTCATCATTGTGCTGCTACACTGCTCTGCTCTACCTGCATCAGTGTGTTCCTACTGCTCGCATATTCTTGTGCACACCTATTCATCTTCTCTTCTTCCTTTTATGCTCTATGTTGCCTCTTCATCCTTTTTGCCGAGTCTCTTATCTTCCCTTTAGATCGTGCACTGCATCACCTCCTACACACATGCATCACACTCCCAAAACAACTCTCTCTCTTCTATGTTCTACATCTCTTTCAAACGCCGAGTCTTATGCCTGATCATCATTCAAACTCTCCATCTTATCTAGCTGTTATCACAAGATTCTTTGTATTCTCTAGCAGTTATCCTGAGAATCTTTGGCTTCTCTATCAGTCAAATTCTTTGTCTTCTCTGGTAGTTACAGTTAATTATTTTTGGCCTCTTTGGATTCTAAGCCCCTTCCTTCATGTGACCACCGACAGTGACCATATACCTATTCGAAAGGCGCTTCACGTTCTTGGTCTAGCAAGCGCTAACTCCCTTTTTTTCTTCGATATGACCTTGGGTGATGAGCTTAACATGACCACACGATTGTGGGCGCGTCCATAGGTAGTTTGAGGGCAACCCGCTTTTCACCCCGCAATTCACTACATAGCTCCACATATGCCTATGGCGATACCGTGGTTTTGATTGTGGTCCGCTTACGAAAAATTAAGCGTCGAGCATGTCATGGCCCCACAATCGACCATGATCTTCAACGATCTCGCGGTCTCTGATAGATTCCTTCGATCAATCTTCCTTTCCTACCTTATTTCCTCCATCCATGTGCGATCCTTAGTCTTAATGACCAAGTGACATGTGGCCCTCCAAACTAACGGACAAGATCGATTTCACCTTTCGGGAGTCTTGATTCTTAAACTCCACTTTCTCCACGGTGCTTCCACCCGTAATTTGCGATCTATCGACACATGGTCTTCTCGAATCGGACGGTCACAATACCTTTGGGTATTCAGGGTTCGGGGTCTCAACTCTCAACTTTCTTCCTTCCTTTTTTTTTCCCGAAGTGTTCCAATCCGGAGTACACAATCTGTTGACATGTGTCCTCCTACAGATTGATGGTCTTGAGCTCCTTTGGGTATTTGACCTTTCAACCAGATCAACGGTTTTGCAGATCCTTTCTCGATCAATGGTCGAGATCTCCTTCGGTTCTTCGGACTTAGAAGACATAAAATCTAAACATTATCACCTTTTTCCCGGAGCTGACAATATACTGATGTAACACACCCACTACGACATAATAAAATTTTCGCTTTTCCTCAAGGGACAGAATCCCCGAAGTCCTACGGGGGCCTAGCGTAGGCTAGTTCTTCCATGTTCACCTCCCTGTGATCGTGGGTTAGGACCACATGCCAAACAAACCAGGCGCCTTTTCATGTTTCGCAACTCAGCGATACAAGTGAGTCCAATCTTAAAGGTAGAATGGCGAGGGGGCTCCGGAATGAAACCCTGGCCGTAGATCTGGGCGTGCATATTCTGGCCGTCCAAATCTACCCACTTCTTAACGACAAAGAAATAACTCCCTTTCTTATAGTCCCTATCTCAATAGGACCACATACACGCCTAAATGCAAGCACCTTTCACAACTCACGACCTCGCGAGTCGTGAGTCGAAGACCCTTGAATTTTCTTCACCAGTCGTCGATACCCGAGATTCCGATATGGTATGGCCCCTCCTTATTAGTGCTCTCCATGTATGACCATCGGCTAAATCTAACTACTAGCCTTGCTTGCAACTTGCAAGTTCGCGAGTTGAAAGGTTGAACCTCTGGGCCCTTCTTTTACAAAACCCCAAAACGCGAAAGTCAAAGAAGGTTTGACTCCTTCCAGCCTCTCAGAACTCGCAAATTCGTGACTTGAGTTGTTGGGCCTTTGTGCTCCTTTCTTATGAGAACCGAAGTATGAGAAGTCAACAGGATGTTGACTCCCATTTCAAACGACACGTGTCCACCACCTGTCACCACTTCTCCCTCTCTTTGGGCATCTTATCGTCACACCAGCTGTCAACCACGTGGGTCCCACCAAGCGGACGTGCCATGTGTTGCACAAGCTCTCGCAACTCGCAAGCTCATGACTTCTACAGTCGAAACTGATTCCCGTCAACCTCCGAGACTCCGATATGCGATATGGTGAGGAGGTCCTGACTCAATGGTTGCTCCTACTTCTCACTATTTGGGACTTCGCGACTCCAACAGTTTGGTCTTCCACCTCCAAACTCATGAATCCCCGATACGCGATGTATCGAGACGTCAGATCCCACTGTTGTCCTTCCTCTTTGATCAACGGCTTGTTGGCAGCCAACTCATTTTTTTCCATTGTCTTATAAGCTTCCTACACCAATGTTTTGCAAACATCAATCCCTCATCACAATTTTTAAATAAACGACATTTTTTTTTTGCGACATTTACACATTTGCCTTCGTTTTGTTTTCACGACTGTAAGCGTGAAAACTTCGTCTTTTGAAGTCTCATTGAAATCGTTATCTGAATTGTCATTATCTCTCTTATTGATATGCTTATTGCGCTTACATTACACTTATCGTTATACAACTGGCAAAACTTTTTGATCTGTTCTCATTGAACCTTCTTGGATTGATAGTGTGACTTGGTCATTGAGTTTGTAATGCATTGGCATTTGGATTTAAATGTTATTTGACTTACTTGACCTTTGGTTTCATAAGATTCATGGGTGTTATGATTTAAATCTTTCATATATATCCTTTTAATATGATACCTATGTTTGCGTTTGAATAACTATTGGCACGTTGGTTAAACTATTGAGCTGATACATTGGCGCATATTTGATTTTGGTTTCAAATTGAATAATTGATGGTTTAAAACTTTAGCACAATGTTGATTGCGAGTTGGTTTATACACTCACCATGTGTTTCATTGGTTGGGCAAATGACTTGATTGTTGAAATTCTATAATGGATTGAACAACTATGTAAATC
Source organism: Picea engelmannii (assembly GCA_009831015.1). NCBI lineage: Eukaryota > Viridiplantae > Streptophyta > Pinopsida > Pinales > Pinaceae > Picea > Picea engelmannii. The sequence continues at coordinate 81,209 of ML799412.1, forward strand.
GGCGGTTGTACTTTGGCAATAATTGTTTTGCATGCCGGAGATAAGCTCCACCACCTTCGCACGATGGAATTTATGCCTATCCCATATTCATCGTTCACTTCTGTTAGCTCGGGTAGCTCTGCTCCTGTGTGTGTTTCGACCCTAACCCTTGGCTTACCATGTGCTCGGCTCCATGGCACCAGTCGTGCGAATCGAGCCAAACGGCAACCAGGCCTTGTTAATGTTTGACAATGCCCGCAAAGACTTGGAGGAAAATGAATGGCTCACCTTTATACAATGATTTGAGGGTTTTAACCTCTGTGTAGCAAGACAATTCGCTTTGACTTTCAATGGCTGTAGAGCCAAAGTGGGTTACACCCAGTTGGAAATTGACGAAAAATTTATCGGCTCTGCAACAGGTTTACCTGCCATAGGCCAGCGTTGGTTCAAAAATTGTAAGGTCGAGGAGGTGCCATGGACATTGTTGTTCCTCTCGCGAAAGGTCACTTCTTGTGATAGAGGTATGCCCATCTCTGCACTTAAACAACGATGGCACGATACTTTGATGATAGTCAAGCAGTTCGTGACCTGTGAAGGTCGATACAGACTCATTTTTCTCTACCACCTGCGTTTGCTAATGAATTTTATGGGATACTCGTTGAATATGCCTTTTTACTTTCATCGTAGCCTATATAAAATGTCGAAAAGGTTTAAACAACAGGAGGATGAGACTAGCCTGTTCCACTATGGGCTTATTAAGCTTATCGTTGTGCATCACTTGAGTTTACATGGTGATAGTTGGAAGGCTTTCATTGCCCGAAATGGTTTCGATGATACTGACCCTGTCCAGGTTGACAATCCTGTGGTGAGTGAAGCCAAGGCCGAGCTGCCTGTGCCCTTCCATATTCTACTGCCTTCTCCTAAACCCTCGACCGACCCTAAGGTTGACTTTCCCGACGCTATAACTGAGAAGTGTGAGACTATTAAGAAGCCTGCGAGCAAAAAGCCCAAGGCAAACCCTACTGCTAATGCCAAAGGGAAAAGGAATGCCCGACTCATTTCAAGAATGGCTAGAAATAAGCCCAAACCCTCTGTTGAGCGAGACCCTATTGTCCTTAGTGAGGATTTTGATTCTGATGTGGAACGTTTCTTAGCCAGTGAGTACCCTTACTCGCAGGGTTTATATCCCGAGCCACCTTATAATTTCGTGTCGAATCTTCCCCCCTGCCTGAGGAACGACCCTAGCTACCCTGGTATTAATTTGCCTACCGAAACCCTCAGTCATATGATCAAACCCTCGCTTGCTCCTTCAAAACCCACACAGTCATCATGTGACCAATGCGATTTATGGTTGGAACGATACTACATCGACGTTCCCATACTCCAATCAAAAATTCAATCACTGGAAAGCTGAATTGAGGCGTTGACCAGCCAAAGAGACCAACTCCAAGCAGCGGATAAGAAGCAGAAAACAACAGGCTCCATCCTTTTCAAAAACGTTGAATCAGCTACAGCCGTTGTCAACTCCAAATTGACATAATCAAAGCGTCTCGTCGCTATACAGGTATGAAAATTTGATATCATTTTTGTTTTGTGAATGATCAGGGTTGATATAAGTATTTGAAATAACTCTGTCTCTCATTCAAATGCTTCTGTCATAATGTGTTTTTCCTGTACAGTGTTTTCGTTTGCTAAAACTGAATGGAGTTTCGATTCGGTTACATGATTTACCCAGCTTAGTCACTGATGGATTTTATTAGATTTAATTGATTTTCGATTGGATTTGAGTTGTTAGATTCAGTTAAAATTGATGGTTTGTGTTCGATCGAATTCGTTGTGAATACGATAATGTTTGGATTTGATTTCGTTATGGTTTGTATACTGTGATTGGCAAACAATTTCAACGAGTTCGGTTGTTACGATTTTTAATATGCGGTGTCCTATGATTTTCTAAAATTGGGAATACAATTCTGTTCGATTTTAATGTGGAAAGAATGACTCTGTCTGCGCAAATAATATTCATGCCCGAATCGTGGAATGGATTTGATTTTTGACAACTATGCTAAACTCCCAGCCAATTAATTCGCTTGATTGACTTGCTGTTAGTTCGATCATTTTCATGAGTTAGATTTGTATCATAGAGGAATACTCTGTTTGATTTTAAATTTGCAAAACGAATTAATTGACCGTGTTATCTCTACCAAATCCGGTTACAATTCGTTTGAATGGAACGATTTTGGTCAAGGTCAAATCGATCTTGTTTATCCCAATTTGCAAAAAAAAACGATCGGATATCTCATACGAACTCTGTTGCACCCTGTTACGATCTCGTTTGTGGACAATTATGCGCCAGTGTTGGTTTAATTCGCTTATGGTATAAATCATTTGATATGTCGTTACAGCTATAATGAATTGTAAATGATTTTATTCGATCATATCTCCTGTTTAAACATTGCCTGCGATTTGTTTGATCATATTGGTTTCAATTGGATATCAAACGATTTTTCAGCAGTTAATGATGATTCTGTTCACCCGACTTATGATAACAATCGAAACAGAGTACTCCTATCTCTGTATTCGTTTGGATGATTTTTGATCCTATTTGATTTCGAATGGTATAATAATTTTAAATTTAATGATTCGTTTTCAAATGGTGATTGGAGGTTAATTGAATTTGATTCTTTAAAAGATTTTTAATCAATTTCAATGCTGATTCTGTGTCTTATTTTAGACCAGCTACAGAATGAGAGGATTCTATAGCTAGTCTATAGAATTAGATTTTTATTATTTTATTAATAAAATATCCTTCTAACTTGCTCATTTTTGGTCCTTTTCAGGTAAATTCGAATTGCAAGGGATATGATGGATAGTCTAGAGGATATTTGTGTATTTAGTTTTATTTTAGTTTCCTAGTTTAGTTGAACTTGGGAGATCCTCCTAGATTTTATGTAAACAGTTTGATAACTTCCACAGGGAGGTTTTACCCTGTGGAAAACTTATAAATACTTATTATTTTTGCAATAAGGATCATCCTCACTTGTGGGAGAACCAGGCTATGGATTTTTGATACAAACCGAGACGAGAGTTGATGTTTTTTTACAGCTTTCGCTTTTCAATATATCAAATTGTTGTTTCAAGTTTTTGCATATCAATTTGCAGTTGATTATAGACTACTTTAGCTATCATAATCTATTGGAGGATGATATAATTTAATTAATATGATCCATGTCTGATTTCTTTCATTAATCTAAAACACAGTGATTACTTGGTTCATTTTATGAATGACAGATTTCTCTTCTTCATCAATTGAATTATTTTGTATAAGTTTTTGCATATGGGTTTATCTAATTGTAGAGATTTATAAATCATATGATCATTGTGATTTTTTATGTCTTGTTTGTCCTGTAAACAAACTTGAAGAGCATCGCAGCTATTGTTTACGAGAAGCTTTTGAATTATCCGGTGCAGGTTTCCTCCCTCCGATCTGCTAAAATAGTCATCATACAAAGGACAAATTTGGAGCGTTTCCAGGTCAGTTTGTTATTTATTTGTTTAGTATATTTATTAGTAGTTTAGTTAGATATATGTTTTAGTTTAGATTAGTAATTAGAATTAGTATGTTAGTTGTTTAGTTTTAGTTAGTTTTAGTTTTATTTCTTTTTCATAAAATTATAAAATCAACAAAAGTATATCTCTCTGCCTTAGGACAGAATGCAGACAAGTTTTTCAGGTTTTATTTAAATCTTTAAATTGTAGATATTGTATATTTTGTGAATAAGTTATATTTCTGTTAGTAGTTAGTTAGTTAATTAGTTTGAGTTAGTTTAGTATTAGATAGTAGATTGTATATATAGAATAGTTAGATTAGTTAGTTTGTTTTAATAGTTAGTTTTTAGTAGATTAGTTTATTAGTTAGTTTTAGTTAGTTTTAGTTTAGTTTGTTTTATTTGTTTCCTTTTAGTTAGATTAGTTTTAATAGTTAGTTTTAGATTAGATTAGTTAGTTAGTTTAGATTAGTTTTCTTTTGTTTTCTTAGGACCTTAGATCGGCTAACGGAGCCGCTAAACCCGTCAGGGTGGTTCATCCCATACGGCTTGGGTTATTAGACAACCCCGGACCGGTTCCACTCTCTCAGTTGACAGATGGTCGATTTCGCCCGTCAACAAATGGTGCTAGAAGGAGGGCCTGAACTTAATTAATGACACGAGGCGGTCACAAGACTCCTCCACCCCCTAATTGCTCACCTATAGTGACTAGAAGCCATTCACACGATAATATTCCCCTTCAAACAACAACTACTTCAACCGAAGATCCACAGATCACAGTTGAGCCAGCAACCCCTAATCCTACAGGTGGTGACATACAAGAGATTGTCCGCCAATCTCTTATTAAAACACATAGTGCCTTAGCCCGTTTGAGGCAACCAAACTGTCCATCGGGTCAACCTTTGGACTTTACTGATATCAGAGAACAATTAGGTGACACTAACCTCACTGTGAATCCTACAGATCCAAATTTAAATCCTGCTGTAGGAGGATCTGGGATACCTCCTTCACCACCTCCATCATCTCCTTCCTCTTATGGAGGAGATTCCTCTGACGAAGGCAAATCCACTTCTCAGCCTTCCACACCCACTACCCCAATGGCAAATCAGAACAACCCTGCTAGACCCTAGTTGGACCAGGATGTCGTAGCCATACCTGGAGCTCAACATCCTTTACCCAAGCACCTGGAGAAATGGCTTCCCAAGTTTGATCCTGACTCAAAACAGATTGCTGAAGATCATATTAAAAAGTTCATGTTAGCCATAATACTCCGCAATGTCGAACATGAAGACGTTGTCTGTAGGTTGTTTCCTTATACTTTCGAGGGTAATGCATCCACTTGGTACTTTGCCCAACAACCCCATACCATCGTGTCTTGGGAAAAGTTTGATTCATGCTTTTTGGAAAAGTTCGGAGATGGTAAGCCTCCGGAAGTCCTAGTCATGGATATTTCTAGCCTAAAAATGAACCCAAAAGAAAAAGTTAAAGACTTTAATCAAAGATTCTTAACACTTAAAAACCGAATCCCTGCAGATTCTATGCCTTCTGAGAGTCTTATAATAGCATACTACACTAAAGCTTTGCATCAAAGCATAGCTATTTGGGTTAAACGATCTAAGAAAGCCACATTGTTAGAAGCCTTCGAGGAGGCCAGCCAAATCGAAAAAGACATACTTAGTCTTAAAGATTCTTCTAGCAACGAAACTGAGACTGTTTCTTCTTTCAAAAAGAAGATTGAAATACTCCCCAGACCCACTCAAAGTAAAACACAACCTGAAAACTCTGATTTGGAAAACCTGACCAAAGTTGTTCAAAAACTGTCAAATCAAGTTATAGACTTAAAAAGGTCAACTGAAGAAGCTTCCTCAAGTAAAGGTCCTTACAAACCTCCGTTCCAGAAGCCTTTTCCCACCAACCGACCTAACCCAACCATCGAAGGCCTTAATCTAGAAAGTTTGCAATGTGCCCTTCAAACAATTCTAGAAGCCCAAGATAACTTGATGCCTCCTGAGATTCCTGAGGAGGTAGTTGAACCAGAGACAGTCCAAGAAGAAGTGTCTTCTCCAAACATTTTTGGACATTTCTCAGATAGCATCTTCCAAGCCAACTTCGAGATTGTTCATCCTTATAAAACCAGGAGTAAGACAACAAATAAACCTTCTTCCGAAAATACTACATCTCTGCCTCCAAAGCAATCTAAATCAGCTGAGCCTAAACATAGTAATGTGAAGCCCAACTTAGATTATGATGTAGTAGAAGATCTAAAAAAGTTAAGGACTAACATTTCTATTTATGAGTTGTTGAAATTTCCATTTTTGTTACAAAAAATGTTGCAAAATATTTCAGAGAATGGCAAGAATGGTATTTCTAATGGTAAAAAGGTTGTGCAAAGCAAAGTCCCCCAGAAGACTTCCACTAAAAACAATCTTGATCCTCAAGATAAAGGAAGCCTTCCTGTAAGTAATGTAAATAATGTAAATAATGTAGATAAAGTAGCCTTAGAAACTGCGAATAAAAAGCCACAAGCTACTACTCTTAGTACTCACAAGAATGTACCTCCTTTTCTATTAACTTTCAAGATTTTTAATAGAAATGTTCATAATTGCATGATAGACTCGGGAGCGTCATCCAATGTGATGCCTTGGTCTGTATGCAAGAAGATTAACACTAAAGTTGAACCATCGACTTTAAAAATCATACAACTTGATCGGACAAATGTCAATGTTATAGGCGAACTAAAAAATGTGCTTATTAGATTATCGTCTAACCCCAAGGTTCATCAAGTTATTGATATAATTGTTGTGGATATTCTGGAAGTGTATGGTATGTTTTTAAGCAGGGAATGGTCGGAGCAGCTACATGGTTATTTCGCAATAGATTGGTCTCATCTATGGCTTCCAGAGAACGACAAGCCTAACAAAATCAGAGTAAATCATGAGCGCTACCTTAAGTTCACGATCACTGATTTGAACGATCCCAACGAACCATATACACCTCCCGTTGATTCACCTGAAGTACAAGGAATGGACACCTTCTTCGGCAACTTCATAGCCGAGGCTTCACCTATCACCAATCCAGAACAATAGTCTGAGATTTTAGCATATATGAAGCCAGCAGCTTCCACGCAACGATCCCATGTACCCGATACAAATCAAATTTGGTCTTTGTATTTCGACGGTTCAAAGTCCAAAGAAGGAGCTAGAGCAGGCTGCGTCATTATCGATCTAGCAGGTAACAAAACATTGATAGCATGTAGGTTGGAATTTGAATGTACTAACAACACTGCAGAATATGAGGCTTTACTGCAAGGTCTCAGAAAAGATTTTGATATGAACATTCAAAATTTAACCATCTTTGGCGACTCCGAAATAGTGGTTAGACAGGTAAGAGAATCTATCCACTGTCTGTCTCCGCATCTCAAAAGCTACCAGTCTGAGGTATGGAATTTAATGAATAAATTTTCCGCTTTCAATATAAATTCCATTCCTAGGTTGAATAACTCTGAAGCAAATTTATTAGCTAATGTAGCTTCTAAACTTCTTCTTGCAGAAGGCTTGTCCCCAGACGCATTCTCAGTTGAGCTGCTGTTTCGGCCATCCATTCCCGACAACATCACGAACTGGAGAGTATTTGACGATGATCAGCAGATCATCAACTTTCTGCACATGGAAGAAACCTTTCAAGGCACAGTGATAGATGAACGCACACACGACGACAATTTGCACGATTTTATGGTAATACCCGATCCGAAAACTCATGAAGGTCTATCAGATATGGTAAACTCGATCCCAAAATCTGTAATTAGATTAGAGAAGTTTTATGATTTTCAAGATAAATTTAAAAAGACGGTCAACTGTAAAACCAATAGTTCCTCGTTATCTTATGAAAAATTAAATTTAGGAACTAATGAAAATCCTCAGTGCAATAATCTAGGCTTGGGATGTTCTCGACAAGAAAAAGTTGCATTCATTAAATTATTTAAAGAATTTAAAGATTTCTTTGCATGGACGTATGATGACCTTAATACTTTCGCTCCTAATATCATACAGCATGTCATCCCGATGAAGCCCCAAACCTTACCCTTCCAACAAAAACTGAGAAAGATGCACCCTAAACTAGAACCGACCGTTCAAAAAGAATTGAATAAGCTCCTAAATGCTAAAATAATATTTCATGTTAGACACACTCAGTGGGTTTCTAACCTCATCCCAGTCCGAAAGAAAAATGGCGAAATCCGACTCTGTGTCGATTTTCGAAACCTCAATAGAGCGTCTGATAAAGACAACTATCATGTCCCGCCTATGGAGCAGATCCTTCAACAGGTATCTGGTTCTGAGAGACTATCCTTACTAGATGGTTTCTCTGGATACAACCAAGTCCTGATGTCTCCACTAGACCAAATGAAAACAACCTTCCGTACCCCATGGGGCACTTATGCTTATCGTAAAATGCCCTTTGGATTGATTAATGCCGAAGCCACATTTCAGAGAGCAATGTATATTTCTTTCCGAGGCTTAATCAATCAGTTTGTCATAGTTTACTTAGATGATGTGACTGTATTTTCTAAAAACAAAAACGATCATCTAGCTCACTTACGAGTCATCCTACTGCGATGTCGTAAATACAGCATCTCCTTGAACCCCAAAAAGTCCATCTTTGTAGTAGAACAGGGTAAACTCCTAGGATTGATTGTGTCTAGTGAAGGGATGATTATTNATCCAAAAAGTCTATGCAGTCTTTCTTAGGCCAGATTAACTTCGTGAGAAGATTTGTCCCCAGTTTCTCTGAAATGGTTAGACCCTTGCAGAACCTAATCAAGAAAGACGCCCAATATCACTGGGGACCCCTAGAAAATCAAACTTTTAATGTGATAAAGAAGGCCATAATAGACGCTCCGTCTCTCATGAGCCCAGATTTTTCTCAAGACTTTACACTCTACAATTTTGCCTCTGACCGCTCCTATGTCGCCGCCCTAACCCAAAAGAATGCCGAGAACAATGAAGTACCCATCGCCTTTATGAGCTCCTCTTTCAAAGGAGCCAAACTTAATTACCTAGCGGTAGATCGGTAGGCCTATGCTATTTTCAAAGCAATCAAGCACTTCCGGTCCTATCTTTTGAAGTCAAGGACGAAGTTCATTGTTCCCTACCCAGCCGTAAGGAACTTGTTAGTGCAGAAGGAACTAGGAGAAGAGAGAGCCAATTAGGTCACCTCCTTGCAGGAGTATGAATTGGAAATCACCCCGGCTCAGATAGTGAGAGGCCAATGGCTATGCAAGTTAGTTGTTGATTCAGCAGCAGGATAGCAAGAAGAAAGCGATACACCAAACCTAGGACAAAGCAATCAAAGTATAGTCTGTTGCACACAAAACCTTGTTAGTCCTTGGTACGACGATATTAGATTTTGTCTTGAACATGGGTTAGCCCCCCGTCACTTGGACCCCGCCAAAAGAAGAGCATTGAGACTAAATTCTGCCTCCTTTCATTTGGTTAATGGTATTCTATTTCGTCAAAGTTTTGACGGCGTACTTATGCGCTGTCTCGAAAAAGACGAAGTAGAGAAAGTCTTGCTAGAGTTGCATGCAGGAGAAGCTGGTGGCCATTTTGGTGGTGATACCACTGCTCATAAGGTTTTACGAGCCGGTTATTACTGGCCCACTCTTTTTAGAGATGCCCATGCCCTGTGTCGTAAATGTGTAACCTGTCAGCAAGCATCAGGGCGGTTACAAAAACCAGCCTTTCCTTTGCAGCCTATTACAGTAGATTCTCCTTTCTAGCAATGGGGCCTTGATATCATAGGTCCTATCAACCCTCCGTCCTCGCAACAGCACAAGTTTATTGTGACAGCCACGGACTATTTTACATGATGGTCTGAAGCTGCTGCGCTAAGAACTGTCAACACCAATCAGGTAATTTCCTTCCTAAACTCGAATATCATCACTCAATTCAGTATCCCTGACTGTTTAGTTTTCGATAATGCTTCTTACTTTTCCTCTCTTGAGATGAGCGAGTTCACTTTGGAAAAAGGAATTAAGCTGAAGTATTCTGCTAGCTATTATCCCTAGGGGAACGGATTGGCAGAATCCACAAACAAGAACTTGATCAAAATCATCAAGAGAACGGTGGTTGAAAATCACAAGAATTGGCACAATGCAATGCTGAACGCGTTGTGGGTTGATAGGGTAACGCCAAAAGATGCTATAGGTAACTCCCCCTTTTTTCTCGTTTATGGCAGAGAAACAATCTTGCCACCTCACATTCTTCTTCCTTTGCTTCAGTTGTTATAGAAAGTTCAAGAAGAAGATTGTCCTCCTTTAGAAAACCGAATTAACGCTTTGATGAAGCTAGAAGAGGTAAGAACCCAAGCTAAACAAAAGTTAGATCAACATCAACAATTGGTTAAAAGCTGGTTCGATTCTAATTCTGCTTCTGATAGGAATTTTGAAGTAGGTGATCTCGTCGTTAAATGGGACAAACCACACGAGGGAAAGGGAGAACATACAAAATTTCAAAATCTGTGGCTTGGACCATTTTTAATTGCTGAAAAGTTGGGTCCCAGTTCTTTTCGCTTGCAGAATCTTGAAGGGCGGCCTGACACCTACCCGGTGAATGGCCAAGCCCTGAAAAGATACTTTGGTTGATGACTACCCTTGTATATTATGTAAATATTTTAGTTTTGTTTGCATTTTCATTTGCTTTCTGTTTTTTATTTTGATTTGAATTTATCAGTTTCTTTGAAATACACGCACCTGTATACTGAGATATTCAGACAAAGACAAAAGAAATTTCCTTCGCTGAAATAACTTCTGAAAAATTTGTACAAACATCAATGGTATATTTCTGAAATTTATATCTGTGCTGGAAAAGTCTGTGTTTGAAAGAAGTTTACCGATTTCGATCTCTGAGTAAAGTTCGTCATGATCATCCATTATCTTTTTACGCTGTCCCTATTCCGTGAAGGAATGACTCAGAAGATGTCTCCCTGTCTTAAGAATTTGTTTTTGTAAATAAAACATCTCTGGATCCAAATAGAGGACAGTCCTAAAAGAAAAATTATGATGAGGTCTGAAAAAATATGTTAAAGAATCATGATTTTCAGCGTCACCCCGCTCAAATATATATCTATGAAAAAAGAAAACAAAATAAATTATTAATAAGAGCTGTGGGAAGTGCTTGTAAACCCGTCTGGATACTGAACAGGTCTACTGGTAGTAGGCAAATGCATGCATGGCGCCAAGACAACTTCGTCGGGGTACTGAACAGGCCCACTGGCAGCGAAGCAATGTCGGGTATATGGAAAATTCGCAAAAACGAAACCTCTTTAATGTCCTTTATTCTCATCTAGAACTTCTTGACAGGACAAAGATGTCAGAGTGGGTAAAATGGCAACCCTGTCGAGGCTATGGACGCTTGCTGGCAGCAGTGGCTATGCCAATAGTATTGAAGATTTTATCTTTAATATCGTGACTTGCTGATCTTAAGATTGTTATCAGTTTTAATCTTTTGAAACATTGCTGGAATAATTGGTTAACGATGATGTTTTTACGATTTTCTGGTTGTTATTTTTGAGTTGAAATTTTCTTTACTGTCCTAATATGAATTTGTTTCTTTTGACAGAGATAACTGCTTCTTCCGACATTTACACATTTGCCTTCGTTTTGTTTTCACGATTGTAAGCGTGAAAACTTCGTCTTTCGAAGTCTCATTGAAATCGTTATCTGAATTGTCATTATCTCTCTTATTGATATGCTTATTGCACTTACATTACACTTATCGTTATGCAGCTGACAAAACTTTTTGATCTGTTCTCATTGAAACTTCTTGGATTGATAGTGTGACTTGGTCATTGAGTTTGTAATGCATTGGCATTTGGATTTAAATGTTATTTGACTTACTTGACCTTTGGTTTCATAAGATTCATGGGTGTTATGATTTAAATCTTTCAATTATATCCTTTTAATATGATACCTATGTTTGCGTTTGAATAACTATTGGCACGTTGGTTAAACTATTGAGCTGATACATTGGCGCATATTTGATTTTGGTTTCAAATTGAATAATTGATGGTTTAAAACTTTAGCACAATGTTGATTGCGCGTTGGTTTATACACTCACCATGTGTTTCATTGGTTGGGCAAATGACTTGATTGTTGAAATTCTATAATGGATTGAATAGCTATGTAAATCGGCGGTTGTACTTTGGCAATAATTGTTTTGCATGGCAGAGATAAGCTCCACCACCTTCGCACGATGACATTTATTCCTATCCCATATTCATCGTTCACTTCTGTTAGCTCGGGTAGCTCTGCTCCTGTGTGTGTTTTGACCCTAACCCTCGGCTTACCATGTGCTCGGCTCCATGGCACCAGTCATGCGAATCGAGCCAAATGGCAACCAGGCCTTGTTAATGTTTGACAATGCCCATAAAGACTTGGAGGAAATCGAATGGCTCACCTTTATACAATGATTTGAGGGTTTTAACCTCTGTGTAGAAAGACAATTCGCCTTGACTTTCGGTGGCTGTAGAGCCAAAGTGGGTGACACCCAGTTGGAAATTGATGAAAAATTTATCGGCTCTGCTACAGGTTTACCTGCCACAGGCCAGCGTTGGTTCAAAAATTGTAAGGTCGAGGAGGTGCCATGGACACTGTTGTTCCTCTCGCGAAAGGTCACTTCTTGTGACAGAGGTATGCCCATCTCTGCACTTAAACCATGATGGCACGATACTTTGATGATAGTCAAGCAGTTCGTGACCTATGAAGGTCGATACAAACTCGTTTTTCTCTACCACCTGCGTTTGCTAATGAATTTTATGGGATACTCGTTGAATATTCCTTTTTACTTTCATCGTAGCCTATATAAAATTTCGAAAAGGTTTAAACGACAGGAGGCTGATAGTAGCCTGTTCCACTATGGGCTTATTAAGCTTATCGTTGTGCATCACTTGAGTTTACATGGTGATAGTTGGAAGGATTTCATCGCCCGAAATGGTTTCGATGATACTGACCCTGTCCAGGTTGACAAACCTGTGGTGAGTGAAGCCAAGGCTGAGCCGCCTGTGCCCTTCCATATTCTATTGCCTCCTCCTAAACCCTCGGCCGACCCTAAGGTTGACTTACCCGACGCTATAACTGAGAAGTGTGAGACTATTAAGAAACCTGCGAGCAAAAAGCCCAAGGCAAACCCTACTGCTAATGCCAAAGGGAAAAGGAATGCCCGGCTCATTTCAAGAATGGATAGAAATAAGCCCAAACCCTCTGTTGAGCGAGACCCTATTGTCCTTAGTGAGGATTCTGATTCTGATGTGGAACGTTTCTTAGCCAGCGAGTACCCTTACTCACAGGGATTATGTCCCGATCCACCTTACGATTTCGTGTCGAATCTTCCCCCTGCCTGAGGAATGACCCTATCTACCTTGGTATTAATTTGCCTACCGAAACCCTCAGTCATATGATCAAACCCTCGCCTGCTCCTTCAAAACCCACACAGTCATCCTGTGACCAATGCGATTTATGGTTGGAACGATACTACATCGACGTTCCCATACTCCAATCGAAAATTCAATCACTGGAAAGAAGAATTGAGGTGTTGACCAGGCAAAGAGACCAACTCCAAGCAGCTGATAAGAAGCAGAAAACGACAGGCTCCATCCTTTTCAAAAACGTTGAATCAACTACAGCCGTTGTCAACTCCAAATTGACATAATCAAACCGTCTCGTCTCTATACAGGTATGGAAATTTGATATCGTTTTTGTTTTGTGAATGATCAGGGTTGATATAAGTATTTGAAATAGCTCTGTCTCTCATTCAAATGCTTCTGTCATAATGTGTTTTTCCTGTACAGTGTTTTCGTTTGCTAAAAATGAATGGAATTTCGATTCGGTTACATGATTTACCCAGCTTAGTCACTGATGGATTTTATTAGATTTAATTGATTTTCGATTGGATTTGAGTTGTTAGATTCAGTTAAAATTGATGGTTCACGTTCGATCGAATTCGTTGTGAATACGATTATGTTTGGATTTGATTTCGTTATGGTTTGTATACTGTGATTGGCAAACAATTTCAACGAGTTCGGTTGTTACGATTTTTAATATGCTGTGTCCTATGATTTTCTAAAATTGGGAATACAATTTTGTTTGATTTTAATGGGGAAAGAATGACTCTGTCTGCGCAAATAATATTCATGCCCGAATCGTGGAATGGATTCGATTTGTGACAACTATGCTAAACTCCCATCCAATTAATTCGCTTGATTGACTTGCTCTTAGTTCGATCATTTTCATGAGTTAGATTCATATCATAAAGGAATACTCTGTTTGATTTTAAATTTGCAAAACAAATTAATTGACTGTGTTATCTCTACCAAATCCGGTTACAATTCGTTTGAATGGAACGATTTTGGTCAAGGTCAAATCGATCTTGTTTATCCCAATTTGCAAAAACAAAGGATCAGATATCTCATACGAACTCTGTTGCACCCTGTTACGATCTCGTTTGTGGACAGTTATGTGCCAGTGTTGGTTTAATTCGCTTATGGTATAAATCGTATGATATGTCGTTACATTTTGTTTGGATTCAATCATATCTCCTGTTTAAACATTGCCTGCAATTTGTTTGATCATATTGGTTTCAATTGGATATCAAACGATTTTTCAGCACTTAATGATGATTCTGTTCACCTGACTTATGATAACAATCGAAACAGAGTACTCCTATCTCTGTATTCGTTTGGATGATTTTTGATCCTATTTGATTTCGAATGGTATAATAATTTTAAATTTAATGATTCGTTTTCAAATGGTGATTGGAGGTTAATTGAATTTGATTCTTTAAAAGATTTTTAATCAATTTCAATGCTGATTCTGTGTCTTATTTTAGACCAACTACAGAATCAGAGGATTCTGTAGCTAGTCTATAGAATTATATTTTTATTATTTTATTAATAAAAGATCCTTCTAACTTGTTCATTTTTGGTCCTTTCCAGGTAAATTCGAATTGCAAGGGATATGATGGACAGTCTAGAGGATATTTGTGTATTTAGTTTTATTTTAGTTTCCTAGTTTAGTTGAACTTGGGAGATCCTCCCAGATTTTATGTAAACAGTTTGATAACTTCCACAGGGAGGTTTTACCCTATGGAAAACTTATAAATACTTATTATTTTTGTAATAAGGATCATCCTCACTTGTGGGAGAACTAGGCTATGGATTTCTGATACAAACTGAGACGAGAGTTGATGTTTTGTTACAACTTTCGCTTTTCAATATATCAAACTGTTGTTTCAAGTTTTTTCATATCAATTTGCAGTTGATTATAGACTACTTTAGCTATCATAATCTATTGGAGGATGATATAATTTAATTAATATGATCCATGTCTGATTTCTTTCATTAATATAAAACACAACGATTACTTGGCTCAGTTTATGAATGACAGATTTCTCTTCTTCATCAATTGAATTATTTTGTATAAGTCTTTGCATACGGGTTTATCTAATTGTAGAGATTTATAAATCATATGATCGTTGTGATTTTTTATGTTTTGTTTGTCCTGTAAACAAACTTGAAGAGCATCGCAGCTATCGTTTACGAAAAGCTTCTGGATTATCCGTTGCGAGTTTCCTCCCTCCGATATGCTAAAACAGTCATCATACACGAGACAAATTTGGAGCATTTCCAGGTCAGTTTGTTATTTATTTGTTTAGTATATTTATTAGTAGTTTAGTTAGATATATGTTTTAGTTTAGATTAGTAATTAGAATTAGTATGTTAGTTGTTTAGTTTTAGTTAGTTTTAGTTTTATTTCTTGTTCATAAAATTATAAAATCAACAAAAGTATATCTCTCTGCCTTAGGACAGAATGCAGACAAGTTTTTTAGGTTTTATTTAAATCTGTAAATTGTAGATATTGTATATTTTGTGAATAAGTTATATTTCTGTTAGTAGTTAGTTAGTTAATTAGTTTGAGTTAATTTAGTATTAGATAGTAGATTGTATATATAGAATAGTTAGTTTGTTTTAATAGTTAGTTTTTAGTAGATTAGTTTATTAGTTAGTTTTAGTTAGTTTTAGTTTAGTTAGTTTTATTTGTTTCCTTTTAGTTAGATTAGTTTTAATAGTTAGTTTTAGATTAGATTAGTTAGTTAGTTTAGATTAGTTTTATTTTGTTTTCTTAGGACCTTAGATCGGCTAACGGAGCCGCTAAACCCGTCAGGGTGGTTCATCCCAAACGGATTGGGTTATTAGACAACCCCGGACTGGTTCCACTCTCTCTGTTGACAGACGGTCGGTTTCACCTGTCAACACGACCCAAGTCACATCGCGATCTCACGAATCGGGACTTCGTGACTCCAAGAGCCTGGTCTTCCACCTCCAAACTCATGAATCCCCGATACGCAATGCATCGAGACGTTAGATCCCATGGCTATCCTTCCTCTTTGATTAACGGCCCAGATCACATCGCAATCTCGCGACTCAGGACTTCGTGACTCCAAGAGCATGGTCTTCCACCTCCAAACTCACGAATCCCCGATACGAGATGTATCGAGACGTCATATCCCACGACTGTCCTTCCTCTTTGATCAACAACCCAGATCACATCGCGATCTAACGACTCGGGATTTCGTGACTCCAAGAGCCTGGTATTCCACCTCCAAACTCACGAATCCCCAATACGTGATGTGGTCAGATCTCTGCCACCTGTCCTCCAACATGGACGGTCCCGATGTCTTCGGGACTTTCAGGACGTAGTCGAGTTCACTCTCCCACCTAAGTAAAGGTTAATATCGATGACTTATAGAGCTCCGATGGGTCCCTGGGATCTACGGTCCAGGATCCCATTACTATTTGTAAACGTTGAAAGGGAGAGGTGTTAATGCCTACACTCCTTCTCTAGATTCATCAGTGTTGATAGGCTTGGGGTATTCTCGAAAGGATTCCGACCATTCATTTACCAAGCGATAGGGTATTTTCTTTTTATATTTGAACTCGCTATCCCTTCTGATCTTGAATCACGAAGTTCAAACTCTCGGAGCTTTAGGCTCCCATGACCTTGAGACCTTAGAAAGCTACTATTTCTTGCATAAGGGTTCCAGACCCAGATTGTAAGAACCCTCAGACGGTTCTCGTGAAATTATCCCTGATCTTAATAGAGTCTCTGGTAAGGTTCAGTACGATTACAAGGTTTATGGGGTAGTTTTCAGAAAAGAGTACTCTCAAGGTGCCTTCCCAGAATATTACAAGAAACTAAGAAAATAAGATGATTCTCGGTGGAGTGAACTCATGTTCCAGACTTAATCATTTGTGCAGAAAACAACTATGGCATGTAAGCATATTTAGGCATCCATTCTATCAAATCGAACGTTAGGTAAACACTTCTATTCAAAACTATTTACAAGCAAATAAAACTGAACATGCGATTATGGCATTAACTTCAAATAACACTTATCAGAAATAACACCAGAGGTGATGCAACTACTGAGAGGGGTGCTCGTTTCCACCCAACCGTAGGCTCAGCGACTCCCAACGGATTTACCACTAGCCACCCCCGAGCTGAGACCATGATGCTGCTAGATTGCGTCTCAGTTTGCCAGTGACCGAGAATGAGGGTTACTCTCCCCCTTCTCTGCTATCACTCACTCTGCATATCTCCAGATTTCTTCCTCCTTGATTCGTCGGATCTCAACATATGTGCATGTAAAAGCTATGAATGGTTGTCATTAGTTTGCAATTTGATTTTTCAAAAGCATTAGTGTGTTTATTAAATGCTGAAATCTGCAAACTGAAAGCAATAGAAAGAGAATATGAAACAGAAAATGAGAGACAAGAACAAAAGAGTTTGATAACGGAGTTCACCCCC
>ML799412.1:101707-125484 GCA_009831015.1 Picea engelmannii
TTATCCAATTATCCAATTTTTCTGCATCAAGTTCACCATTATACATAGGCAATTCAAACTTGACATCCAGTTTTAATAAAGGCATATTTGCATTTGCATTATGAGGATTATGAGAAGCATTTTAGAATGAAGAGAATGGATTTTTTTCAGGAGGATCACCATCACCTCCTACTCCTTTACCATTTTGTTTTTCTTCATCTTGTGATGAACCTTCTCCTTCTTTCCTCTTTCTTTCTGCTCGTTCCTCGAGAAGGAGTTCCATCATGGATTTCATGCTGATAAAAGCCTCCAAAAACTCTGTTTCAGAAATTATAGGTTTCTCTCTTTCATTATGTTCTTCTTCGCCTCATGGAGAAGTCATTGTTTCTCTTGAAATTGTCCTCCTTGAACCAATTTCAGGATCACCTTCCACTAGCTCTCCTTCACCAAGCTTCAACCTGGAACTGGTAAGCATTCAAAAAACTATGCACAAACAATCACCTACTCTAATACCAAACTTAATGCTGAGACCATGATGCTGCTAGATTGCGTCTCAGTTTTCCAGTGACCGAGAACGAGGGTTACTCTCCCCCTTCTCTGCTATCACTCACTCTGCATATCTCCAGAGTTCTTCCTCCTTCCCTTGCATCTACCCCCCTCCGCATTTCTTCCTCATGCATTTTCCTCTTGTGAGGTTGCGTGTGGCACGATTTCCCTCGCGGTGGTCAGGCCCGAGGCTCCTATGGATGGGCGATTCACTTCCCCCATCCCTCATTAATTCCCGAGGAGACATCTACCTACCAACCTGTGAGTAATTTTTTTCGGGCCAGCGAGACGCTCTTGGTTCTCCGGGCCAATGAAGTCCAAATATGGTATTGGTTTTCGGTGGAAGTTAATGCCACCTTTCCAGGTGCCTTCCACCACCTTTCTTCAGCCATCCTAGTCTCTTTTTCGGCATATCCCCTCTCAGCAGTCCTGCAATATATATATATTCATAATATTATTCACATTCATCAAACTTTTTCACAAGGTCCATTCACATCACACATTCACATTTTTGAGTTTTCCACAGTTCTTGGCCAGTATAGTTATTTTTACAAAATGGGGGAAACAATGTGTTACAATTCCCTCCCCCTTAAAGGAACATCATCCTTGATGTTCTTATCTATCAACATGACATGCATGTACAGAGGTAAACAAAATCGGATATGCCTGTCTCATGGCATCCTCCATTTCCCGCGTAGCCTCATCTTCGCCAAAATGTCTCAACTGCACCTTGACCTGTGCAATGGTTCGGTTCTGGAGCGGGGTTTCCTTTCTGTCCAGTATGCACTGAGGTTCTGGTAGAAATTCTCCCTCTGGTTCCACCTGGATCACAGACCAGTCAATTATATGATTGGCATCATGTACATATTTCTTCAATAATGAGACATGGAAAACATTATGTGCTTTTACTGTGGGAGGAAGTGCTAGCCTATAGGCTACGGGTCCCACTCTATCTAGAACCTCAAAGGGTCCACAATACCGAGGTGCCAACTTGGCACAAGCTCCCATTTTTAGGGAACTTTTCCTGGGCCTAACTCTGAGATAGACATGGTCTCCCGTCTTGAACTCTCTTGGAGTTCTCTTTTGGTCAGCATAACTTTTCTGTCGGTTCTGAGCGACTTTTAGGTTTTGTTTTATCTAAGTCACATGTTGTTCCATTTATTTCAACATGTCAGGTCCAAAATAAATCCTTTTTACGGGATTACTCCAGCTGACTGGAGTGTTACACGGTCTACCATAGAGGACTTCAAAGGGACTCATTTTTAAGGATGCTTGGTAGCCGTTGTTGTAGGCAAATTCTACCAGTGGCAGGTAGTCTTCCCACTTCTTGGGTTGATGAATTACATGCATCCTTAACATATCTTCTAGTATTTGATTCACTCTTTCTGTCTAGTCATCGGTTTGAGGGTGATAGGTGGTGCTAAACAACAACTTGGTATCTAAACCAGCCATCAGTGATTTCCAAAAGTTGGAAGTAAATTTCGTGTCTCTATTAGACACGATCTCTTTCGGCATACCATGCAGTCTGAATATCTCTTTCATGAATACTTGGGCGATATCGATTGCCTTACAGGTCGACTTGATAAGGATGAAGTGAGCAGACTTGCTCAATTTGTCCACCACCACCATAATGGCGTGATTCTGTTTGGTTGAGGTTGGTAATCCAGTGACGAAATCCATGGAGATGGTTTCCCATTTCCACTCTGGGATTGGTAAAGGTTGCAATAATCTTGCTGGGTGTCGATGTTCTTCTTTAACATGTTGGCACTCTATGCATTTGGCTAGGTACTCGACTATGTCTTTCTTCAATCCAGGCCAATAAAATTGTTTCCTGGTGGCAGTGATCATTTTCTGGTATCCTGGATGACCCGAGTAGGGTCTTTTATGTAGTTCATCCAAAATGAACCTCTTCAAGTCGTCACAATCTGGGATACAAAATATTCTTTTGTAAGTGAGCAGACCTCCGGTCTTCTGGTAGCCTTCATATTTTACTCCGGTGGGTTCTTGCTGTAGGTACATGGTCACGGTCCGGATGAAGGGATCTGTTTCTTGTGCATTTATGATTCTTTCCTTTACATCTGTCTCGCAGGTGCTCACCACTGCCAGGTGAATTGTTTTGATACTTATGCTAAGGGCATCGACCACCCTATTTTCCTTTCCTTTAATGTGTTTGATTTCAAAATCAAACTCGCTAAGGAGGGCCATCCACCTAGCTTTTCTAGCATTGAGCTTTGGTTGATTAAATAGGTATCGCAATCCACAATGATCTGTCATAAGTACAAATTTTCTTCCCAGGAGGTAATGCCTCCACATTTTCCAGGCATGCACTATGGCAACCAGTTCTAGATCATGGGTCACATAGTTGACTTCATGCTCATTCAATTTTCAAGATTCATAGCAGATCACACTTCCTTTCTGCATAAGGACTCCTCTGAGCCCTTCCTTATAGGCATCTGTGCACACGAGGAAGTCAACTTATGGGTCATTGATTTTCATCACGGGTGCATGGGTCAGTAGATGTTTCAGGGTTTTAAATCTTTCTTCAAATTTCTGTGTCCACATAAATTTTGTCCCCTTCTTCTGGAGGGAAGTGATTGGACAACCAATCTTGGAGAATCCTTTTATAAATCTCCTATAGTATCCTGCTAATCCCATAAAGGATCTGATGTCCGAAACATCCTTTGGGGTAGGCCATTCCATGATAGACCTGATTTTATCATGGTCTACCGCTACTGCTTCTTCGGAGAGAACATGGCCTAAGTAATGTATTTGCTTCTGGAAGAATTCACATTTGCTGAATTTGGCATAGAGATGATGTTCTCTTAGCACTTGCAACACAAGTCTAAGTTGTTCTTCATGCTATTTTCTGTTCTTGGAGTATATTAATATATCGTCAATAAAAACAAGCACAAACTTGTCTAGGAACTTGCTGAGTACATTGTTCATCAAGCACATAAAACTGGCAGGGGCATTGGTCAACCCAAATGGCACTACCACAAACTCATAGTGGCCATACCTCGTTCGGAAGGCAGTTTTATGGATGTATTCACCCTTGATTCAGACTTGATGGTATCCCGACCTGAAATCAATCTTTGAGAAAATAGACGCACCCCCCAACTGATTGAACAGGTCATCGATCCTGGGCAAGGGGTACTTGTTCTTTATGGTTACCTTATTGAGTTGCCTATAATCTATACACAGTCTAAGGGTACCGTCCTTCTTTTTCATGAATATGACTGGTGCTCCCCATGGAGACACGCTGGGTCGAATATAGCCTTTATCCATCATTTCTTTTAATTGCATATTGAGTTCAACTAACTTGGGTGTGCTCATCCGGTAGGGTGTCCTAGACACCGGAACCGCTCCCGGTGTAAGTTCTATAGAGAAGTCTATGTCCCTTCTCGGAGGTAAACCTGATACCTCTTTCTGAAACACATCTTTGTATTCTCTTAGGATAGGGTGATCGTCAAGGCTTGTTTTGTCACCTTTGATTGTTTTCAACACCTGTATTTCATATAGGGAACATCCTTTTCGACAATAATTTCTCATTTGTAGAGATGATATTTGTCTCACTGAGACAGGTTTTTGGATCCCTTGAAGGTTTATCTTTTTCCCTTCTTTACTTACACATTCTAAGGTTTTATGGTAATAGTCCAATCTGGCTTTATGGGTGGCTAGCCAGTCCATACCAATAAATAGATCATATGATCCCAGGGGTAATAAGTTAAGGGTTGTTTGGGTGGGAAATCTACCCAACATCAATTGGCAGGCTGGTATAACCTCTGCTACCCTTCTTCTGGTGCTAGTGGCTAACTCTACCAACCATGGCTTGGTATGTTTTTGTGGTTGTAGTTTACACTTATCAATAGCTTTAGGGGCTATATAACTCAAATTTGAACCAAGGTCAATTAAAACAGACACTAGATGGTTGGAAATCATACCTTCTATTTCCACTACTGAAGCTTGGTGGTCGGCTTGGTTATTATCCAAGGCTGCATAAATTTGTGGTAGACTCCTGGCCACATCATTGACGGTAGTATCTTCTTGGATGTTATAAATCCTCTGACTATTCTATTGTCGGTGTGGACAGTCTCTCAATAGATGTTCTTCCCCCCAACCCTAGCATTTCAAAGGATCTCTCTTCAGGTTATCGGTCTTCACTGATATGGGTCCAGAAGTTTTATTTCCGCTCAAGGAGGGAAAATTTTGCTAATGCATACTCTAGGCTGGGAAGCTCATTCTTGGGTTCTTCTTATAGTTCTTAAACCCTAGGGATTTAATTCCCCCTTTTTGAAATCTTGAACTATTCTTCTGTTTCTATCCTTCGCGAGGTTCTGCTCGATGCCCAAACTGTTCATGACAATACGTCGCCTTTTGAATAGTGCCTTCTAGAGTCTTTGGTTCATCAAATTCAATTTTGTTCCGATAGTCCTTATGTAGTCGACTGATGAAGTGTTGCACCTTTGCCTTTTCTGCTTTTATATAAAATACATACCTCAACAAATCGAGGAATTTGTTGACATATTCTTCTATAGTGAGTTGTCCCAATTTGAGTTCATAAAACTCTTTAGTCTTTTCGTCGAAATATTTTTCCAACAGATACTTCTTTTGGAAGTATTTCTCAAACCGTTCCCAAGACAGGTCCTCTTCGCAAACCCCTTTCACATTCTTAAGGTCTTCCCACCAAATGGAAGCCTTTCCATTCAAGTTGAAGGTGGCCACTTGGGCCTTCATATTTTTTGAAAAGTCATGGACTCTGAAATATTTCTTTAGTCCAAGCAGTCAGGCCTCTGCTTCCTCTCCCTTCTTTATTTCACCGTCAAAGGAGGGTGGTTTGGCCTTTATGAATTCTTTGAATTTTTGACCTTTGGAAGGCTTTTGCTTCATCTGTTTCTTTTGAGAATAGGAACTAGTTCTGCTGCTAGAAGAGCCTTCTGAGTCTCCAGCTTCCTTCTCAGAGGAATCACTCGGCACTGGTCCTTTACCTCTGGGGTGGACCTTTTTTGAGGTGCTCCTCTCAGTGTGGCCACTGATATGACCATGTTTCTGAGTTTCAAGTTCATGCTGCATTTGTCTTTGTAGATCGGATAAACTCTACAGTAAAACTACGTTAATTTCTGTTTGCTTTTCTTGTTCTTTCATCATCCTTTCATTGTCGGCCTTGCAGCTTTGTAATTCGACCATGAGACTCCTCACAGTCTTGGCTAGATTTGGAGGGGTCCCTACTGCCCTCCTTTCGTCAGACTCTTCGTCTCTATTGTGGGAGCCTTCTCCCACTTCATGGTGAGTCAACATACTATGCGTTGATATTTTCTCGTAGTTGATCTTCCGCTTGTGCGCAAAAGGAAAAACGCTGGTTGTTAGTCAATATTTATATTTATTTACAACCAATACATAATTTATATTTTCACATGTACACACACACAATAGGGGTTTTTCATTCTTAACTTTGTCTTTTGATTAGGAAGGTTAAGACAGGGGGTTACTCTTTTTAAGAGGGTTCCGAACGACGCTTCTGCGTAACTTGTTCATGAGCCCAAGCAGGCCAAGTGTTGTAACCATGCTCTGATACCAATTTGTAACACACCCACTACAGAATAATAAAATTTTCTCTTTTCCTCAAGGGACAGAATCCCCGAAGTCCTATGGGGGCCTAGCGCAGGCTAGTTCTTCCCTGTTCACCTCCTTGTGATCGTGGGTTAGGACCACAGGCCGAACAAACCAGGCGCCTTTTCATGTTTCACGACTCAACGATACAAGTGAGTCCAATCTTAAAGGTAGAATGACGAGGGGGCTTCGGAATGAAACCCTAGCCATAGATCTAGGCACGTAGATTCGAGCCGTCGATATCTACCCACCACTTAATGACAAAGCACTAGCTCCCTTTCTTACAGTCCCTATCTCGATAGGACCGCATATGCGCCTAAATGCAAGAGCCTTTCAAAAATCACGACCTCATGAGTCATGAGTCGAAGACCCTTGAATTTTCTTCACCAATCGTCGATACCCGAGATTCCGATATGGTATGGCCCCTCCTTATTAGCGCTCTCCACGCATGACCACCAGCTAGGGATAACTACTAGCCTTGCTTGCAACTCGCAAGTTCGCGAGTTGAAAGGTTGAACCTCTGGGCCCTTCTTTTACAAAACCCTAAGACGCAAAAGTCAGAGAAGGTTTGACTCCTTCCGGGCTTCTCGGAACTTGCAACTTCGTGACTTGAGTTGTTGGGCCTGTGTGCTCCTTTCTTATGAGACCCTGAAGTATGAGAAGTCAACAGGATGTTGACTCCCATTTCAAATGACATGTGTCCACCACCTATCACCACTTCTCCCTCTCTTTGGGCATTTTATCGTCACACCACCTGTCAACCACGTGGGTACCACCAAGCGGACATTCCACATGTTGCACAAGCTCTCACAACTTGCAAGCTCATGACTTCTATAGTCGAAACTGATTCCCCTCAACCTCCGAGACTCCGATATGCGATATGGAGAGGAGGTCCTGACTCAATGGTTGCTCCTACTTCTCTCTATTCGGGACTTCGCAACTCCAAGGATTTGGTCTTCCACCTCCAAACTCATGAATCCCCGATACGTGATGTATCGAGACGTCAGATCCCATGGTTGTCCTTCCTCTTTGATCAACAACCCATATGACATTGTGATCTCGCGACTCGGGACTTCGTGACTCCAGGATCCTGGTCTTCCACCTCCAAACTCACAAATCCCCGATACACGATGTATCGAGACGTCATATCCCACGATTGTCCTCCCTCTTTGATCAACAACCCAGATCACATCACGATCTCATGACTTGGGAATTCGTGACTCCAAGATCATGGTCTTCCACATTCAAACTCACGAATCCTCGATACGTGATGTATCGAGAAGTCAGATCCCATAGCTGTCCTTCCTCTTTGATCAATGGCCCAGATCACAACATGATCTCGTGACTCGGGACTTCGTGACTCCAAGAGCTTGGTCTTCCACCTCCAAAGTCACGAATCCCCGATACGCGATGTGGTTAGATCTCTACCACTTGTCCTCCAACATGGATGGTCCCGATGTCTTCGGGACTTTCGGGACATAGTCAAGTTCACTCTCACGCCTAAGTAAAGGTTAAGATCGATAGCTTATAGAGCTTTGATGGGTCCCTGGGATCTACGGTCCAGGACCATCACTATTTGTGAAGGCTGAAAGGGCGAGGTGTTAATGCCTACGCTCCTTCTCTAGATCCGTCAGTGTTGACAGGCTTAGGGTATTCTTGAAAGGATTCCGACCGTTCATTTACCAAGAGATAGGGTATTTTGTTTCTATATTTGAACTCGCTATCCCTTCTGAGCTTGATCACGAAGTTCAAACTCTCGGAGCTTCAGGCTCCCATGACCCTGAGACCTTAGAAAGCTACTATTTCTTGCATAAGGGTTCCAGACCCGGATTGCATGAACCCTCAGATGGTTCTAGGGAAATTATCCCTGATCTTAATCGAGTCTTTGGTAAGGTTCAGTACGGTTACAAGGTTTATGGGGTAATTCTCAGAAAAGAGTACTCTCAAGGGGCCTTCCCAGAATATCACGAGAAAATAAGAAAATAAGATGATTCTCGGTGGAGCGAACTCATGTCCCAGACTTAATCATTTGTGCAGAAAACAACTATGGCATGTAAGCATATACATGCATCCATTCTATCAAAATTAGGTAAACACTTCTATTCAGAACTATTTACAATCACATAAAACTGAACATGCGATTATGACATTAACTTCAAATAACACTTATCAGAAATAACACCAGAGGTGATGCAACTGTTGAGAGGGGTGCTCGTTTCCACCCAACCGTAGGCTCAACGACTCCCAACGGATTTACCACTAGCCACCCCCAAGCTGAGACCATGATGCTGCGAGACTACGTCTTGGTTTGCCAGTGACCGAGAATGAGGGTTACTCTCCCCCTTCTCTGCTATCACTCACTCTGCATATCTCCAGAGTTCTTCCTCCTTCCCTCACGTCTACCCCCCTCTGCGCTTCTTCCTCACGCATTGTCCTCTTGCGAGGTTGCGTGTGGCACGATTTCCCTCGCGGTGGTCAAGCCCGCGACTCCTACGGATGGGCGGTTCACTTCCCCCATCCCTCATTAATTCCTGAGGAACCATCTACCTACCAACCTGCGAGTAATTTTTTTCAGGCCAGCGAGCCGTTCTTGGTTCTCCGGGCCAGTGAAGTCCAAATGCGTTATTGGTTTTCAGTGGAAGTTAACGCCACCTTTCCAGGTGCCTTCCACCACCTTTCTTCAGCCATCATGGTCTCTTTTTCACCATATCCCCTCTCAACAGTCCTGCAATATATATATATATATATATATATATATATATATATATATATATATTCATAATATTATTCACATTCATCGACGTTTTTCACAAGGTCCATTCACATAACACATTCACATTTTTGAGTTTGCCACAGTTCTTGGCCAGTATAGTTATTTTTACAAACTGGGGGAAACGGGGTGTTACAAATGACGCGTGTCCCTTTCGGAGGGCTGCGATCCTTTCGCATCTCTGGACTTCAGAATTCTCAAGTCTCAACTTGAAATTATTTAAGTGAGATTTCTCTGAAATCTCAGATTAGGTGACACGTACTTCCCCTTGACAATCAACGGTCGGGATTTGTCTTCGGCAATTTTCACCTCCTCCCTATCCACAAACTTTCGAAGTTCTGGATCTCATGCCACTTGTCCTCCTCGACGATGGACGACCCCAAATCACTTCGATACTTCGACATTCAGGACTTTGGGAAGGTGTTGGTGGTAAAAATGTCAAAGTAAAACTCCCAGAGTAAATTCACTTAATTACGTCACTTGATGACGTGTCATGAGCCAAGTATCTTCCACGTGTCACTCAGATTCGTGATTTGCACGTTCCTGAAATGCCTATTCAACTTGAAACTTGTCATTGTCTAATTGTGCCACGTGTCCTTGCTAACGTAGTCTTGTTGACGTGGATCCTCATTCACTTCGGGACTTCGAGTAATTCGAATTTTCAAGTCGCCAATTCTTCCAAAGTGAGATTCCCCAAATAGTAACCTCCTCACAACTTTAGACCTGAACTAAATGTTGTTCGTCGATCATGTTCTTAGATCGATGGCTTGATCTATCTACGATGCTACTTTTCTAGCTTATCCCGTCCTTCCACTTTAAAATTATCCAATGGTCGTGAAGACTCTTCGAAGCAGATCCATGATCAAGGATGATTATGGAACCACAACTTGCGAGTGATTTAACTCGTCATCCAAACTCCGCAATTTGAAGTTGTACGTTGTTGGTGAGTCAATCACAATCGTCGATCTTTGAGGCTATAAGATCTAACTGTCTTGAATAATTGCGAGATTGGAAATATCATGATATTTAATTCTCTTTTCGATCTCCTCAATCTATCCCTATCATTGATCTAGCGATTACGCATCCGATGGTAATGAATTAATATGACTTAATCTGATCGTTTGTTGGATCAACCATAGTGATCGATATTTGGGTTTATGAGATCTGATGATCTAGACTAATTGTGGGATTGTAACTATCGAGTAGTTTCATTCTTCTTTTTCTCTCCACAATTCATCCCTGCCATTGATCTGACAATTATGCATCAATAGTCTTGATTTGATCCGAGTTTCATTGTGCCATACCTTTTGAGTTTCAATGTGCCATCTCTTATGATCTTTGATCTTCATTCATTAACTCCCCTGAGGTTACGCTTCCTTCTCCACACTCATGGATTCTAAGGAGTCCTGCGTACGCTCCTTGCGGCCTTCACGATAACCTATGGCTATCTGGAAACTCCAACTCTGCACCCTATGCTCATCCTCCTGAGCTTGTAGACAACAATTCCTCATAGTCTAGTCTTTCTCAATGCTATCATCGTTTCTTTCCCGTTTTCCATCATTGTTGCCAATGTGTCATCATCGCTGATGTTCTTGCCATTAGTGACAAACAAACTCTTCCTGTAAACATGCCAACAATATCCCCCTTTGGAATTGATGGCAACACTAAAAGGATTCTTAGTTATCCAACTATAGCATCCATACCACTACTTTTCTCCCCCTTTGACATCAATGTCAAAGAAAACATGCTTCCCCTGAGCTGTTGCAGTACTTTTTAGAGGTATCAGATATTCAACCAACACATGCTCCTCCTGACAGGATGGACTCTCTTATGTGAGAGAAGGGATGACACCCAACTTCTTACAGAGATATTCAAATGGTGTCTTGGCTAGGGGCTTAGTAAATATGTTTGCAATTTGTTCTATGGAAGGAATATAATTCAGCTGAACAACTCTGTTTGTATTCTGCTCTTTGAGAAAATGATACTTTATTGGTATATGCTTTGTCTTTGAATGGAGAACAAGATTCTTCGAGACACTAATGGAACTAGTGTTATCACAGTGAAGTGGAATGGGATTAGTATAAGTTACCTTCAAATCTGCAAGAGTTTGTATCATCCATAAGATTTGAGTGCAACAAGTAGCAACAACAATGTACTTTGCCTGTGTAGTTGATAATGAAATAGATCCCTGCTTCTTACTAAGCCATGCTACTAACGAATCACCTAAGAAGAATGCACCTCTGCTGGTGCTCTTTCTCTCATCCAAATAGTTTTCCCAATCAACATCTGAATATGCAATTAATTGTAAATTATGATTTCTAGGATACCAAATACCATAATTCATTGTACCCTTCAAATATTTGAATATCCTCTTGACAACTGTTAAATAACTTTGTTTAGGAGCAGACTGATAACGACCTACCATTCCAACAACTTGCATTATATCAGGATGAGATGTTGTGATGTACAGAAGAATGGCTATCATTGATCGCTATGTTATTTGATCAACATTAGGTGAAATATCATCTTTACTAAGCTTGCAACCAACCACCATAGGTGTACTAATAAGAGACGAATATTCCATATGAAACCTCTTTAACATCTCTTTCAAGTATTGTTCTTGAGAGATAAATATCCTTGCATAACTCTAATTGATTCGTAAACCAATAAAATATGATAGTTCTCCTATCATAGACATCTCAAACTCAGTCTACATTGAATTAGCAAACCACTGAACTGAAGGGTCATTAGTGCATCAAAAAATAACGCCATCTACATAAACCAAAACAACTAATAAATCGTCACCTTCAAACTTAATGTATAGGTTACTGTCAAAAATATCTTTCTTGAACCCTTTGTCCTGTAGAAATTTGTCCAGTCTATGATACCAGGCTCGTGGTGCATGTTTCAGTCCATATAATGCCTTTTTCAACTTATAGACATAGTGAGGATTATCTGTTAGTGAAAATCCTTCAGGTTTCTCCACATATATATCTTCTTCTAGATCTCCATTAAGAAATGTTGACTTAACATCCATCTGATATACTTTAAATTTCTTATGATAGGCATAGGAAAGAAACATTATGATGGCTTCCAATATTGCCACTGGTGCAAAGGTTTCATCAAAATCCTATCCTTCAACTTGTGCATACCCCTTATAGACCAATATGGCTTTATTACTAACAATTTGTCCTTGTTCATTCATTTTTTTCTTAAACACCCATTTGGAGCCAATTACATTCTTATCTGCAGGTCTAGGAACAAGCTCCCAAGTATTGTTCTTCTCAATCTGATCTAGTTCCTCATTCATTGATTTTAACCAGTTTACATCTTTACTGGCTTCATTAAAGTTCTTGGGTTCCACCATGGATATGAAGGATATATGTGATTGCTCGATGTCTTTGATTATGCTTCTCCTGGTTTGTACACCTTTGTCTTTCTCACTAATTATCTGACTTGCAGGATGATTCTTTTGAGTAATTCTGGAGGAAGGATTTGATTTTGTATGTTGATTTGAGTCTGCCTGAGTATTTATATCTTCATCTGACTCAGAGTCTTGTTTTGTATGATTCTTGGACATTTTCATCTTCAACTTCAACTATATCCTCTGTTGTTGATTCAATATTGCTCACCTCTCTTACTGGGACTCCTTCATCAATTTTTATGTCAATACAATCAACCAATTTATGCAGCCTCTTATTATAGCATCTGTAGCCTTTACTGTTTGTAGAATACCCTAATAAGATGCCTTCATCAGCCCTATCATCATACTTGCTAAGGTTTTCATTTTTATTCTTTATGTAGCACTTACTCCCAAAGACTTTGAAGTGTTTGATTGAAGCAACTCTTCCATACCACAGTTCATAAGGTGTCTTGTCACTGTGTGGTATGAGGTGAGCTTTGTTAATAACATGGACTGTTGTGTGTATTGCTTCTACCCAGTAAGTTTGAACAATGTTCTTCTCATTCATCATTGACCTAGCCATTTGTTGAACTATTCTGTTTTGCCTCTCAACTACTCCATTTTGTTGTGGAGTTCCTGGGATTGTGTATTCTCTTTTGATCCCATTTTTATCACATAATTATTTGAAATCACTTGACACAAATTCTCCTCCTCTGTCTAATCTTACAACATTTAATCTGTTGCCTACTTGATTCTCAATTAAAGCCTTAAATATTTTAAATTTATCAAATGCTTTAGTTTTTTCTTTGAGAAAAGCAACCACAATGAGTATGGAGTAATCATCAATGATCAACATGAAGTAGTTTTCCTTCCTTATGCCTTCCTGTCTGGATGGTCCACATAAATCCATATGAACTAATTGGAGTGGTTTCTCTGTTGAATTAGAGATCTTGGATTTAAATTGTGTCCTGGTTAGCTTTCCTACTTGGCAGGGTTTACACACATAATCTTGTGGCTTTGATATTCTTGGAAGATCTTTTACTGCCTCAAGAGTTTTGAGCTTAATTAAGTGTCAAAGTTTAGATGTCCAAATCTCCTATGCCATAACCATGTTTCATCATGTTTTCTTAGATGACACTCTTCTCTATCTTCTTTCAACACATATACATTATTATCTGTCCTTATGCCTTTAGCCACCATTTGTCCTGAGTTTACAGACTTTATCTTACAATCTTTGTAAGTGAACACCACTTCACATCCTCTGTCACACATTTGACTTACATTGAGAAAATTATGTTTCATCCCATCTATAAGCAGAACATCCTGGGATTTTCCTTTACCATTACTTAAACTCACCATTCCTTTACCCTTGATTTTACCTGGTTCATCAATTCCAAAGGTTACATTTCCTGTTTTGCTTTTACTTATAGACAAAAACTTATCCTTGTCTCCAATCATGTTCTTGGAACAACCACTGTCTATATACCAAGGGTCTTTTTGTTTTTGAACTGAAAGTACTAGACCACATTTTTCACTATCTTTCTTTTTCCATGTGTTGGCATTTCTGGCTAAGGGTTTTATCCTTGGATATGCTTTGTAATTCTTTAGATGGCATTTTGCAGCTTTGTGGCCAAAGTTATGAAAGTTATATAATTCGAGCTCATTGTTTAATAGGTCAAAGTGATTGGTGAAACTTTGTCTACTCATTGGTTGTTTAGTTATATGTTGCAAAGATTGTTTATTTCTTGATCTCCTCGGTTGCATGTCTCTAAACTTAATTTGACAATTTGCAATCTTATGAACAAAGTTAGAGCAGTGAAAACAATAACCATGGAATAAATTTTGGTACTTGAAGGATGGCCTTCTTCTTGGCATTGGTTGCTCCATCTTTTGATATCTTTGTTTTTTATCAGGGATCATCTTGTCTTTATTAGCTTCTGGTGGAAAAGTACTCACATGGTCTGATTGTCTGCTGACTTGGAACTTGATCATCTTTACTGCCTCTTTGCTTTCTGGATGTTTGCTTCTTGAACCACTTACATAGCCTAAACCAGTCTTCAACAAAGGAGATCTTTGTTTTCTCAGAATGTCATTTAGTTCTGTTGAGGCTTTAATGCTTGGACAATTTTGGAGATATATTGCTTTAAACTTCTCCATCTCTTTCCTGGTTTTAACTATCTCTTCTTCCAAGGCTTCACATCTTTCCTTCTTCTCTGATAACTATTGTTTTAGAATGTCCTCTATTTTATTTACCTCTTCTAATTCCACTTTTAGCAGGGAAAAGTCTTCACCGGGTTTTTTACTGTCTTTCGCGAACTGTATCAACAATTGTTTTTGCTTTTTCTTCTTAAATCCGATTCTAGCAATTTCTTCTAGGGAACTGATCAATTATCCTTCCAATT
Organism: Picea engelmannii; assembly: GCA_009831015.1. Lineage (NCBI taxonomy): Eukaryota > Viridiplantae > Streptophyta > Pinopsida > Pinales > Pinaceae > Picea > Picea engelmannii. Next base: position 116,415 of record ML799412.1, read on the forward strand.
CAACCACATATTCTCCATCATTAACATAACTTCATGTTCTTTTATTATCTTAATCCTCTTTATCCATAAGCATAAATCCATTAACCTTATCTTCATAAGAAGAATCACTATCTGTGTCTCCTAAAGCGTCATCATTGTTTACACATAAACTTTTTTTTTTACCAAATCTCTTGGATTTGTACTTCTCTTCACCTTGAGAGTTATGGTCCTTGTTCTTGTGTGGAAACTTAGATGCAAAGTGACCTATCTTTCCACAGTTAAAACATTTGAAGGGAAACTTGCCTTGGTACTTGCCTGATCCTTTCTTTAGTCTTCTGACAAATTTTTCTTCAATTTCTTGAGGCTTAGAATCATCATTCTTATCTTCTTTAAATGATGCTTCTCTAAAGGTGGGTTTATCTTTACTAATCCTCATTTCATAAGTAGTTAGAGTTCCTAGAATTTGATCAATAGACAAAGTCTTAAGATCATTCAGTTCTTCTATTGCAGAGACTTTTGGATTAAATCTATTTGGTAGAGATCTTAAAATCTTCTGAACTAAAAATGTGTCTTCAATATTCTCACCAAGACCCTTCATGGCATTCACAAGCTCCTCAACTCTTAAGAAAAAATTATTAACTGTTTCATCCTCATTCATCTTTAGTTGTTCAAATTTCAATCTATATGTCTGAAGTTTGGAATCTTTACTTTCTCATTTCTTTCATAACTGCTAATGAGTTTATCCCACATCTCTTTGGAAGAATCAAGTTGCATTGCTTTTACAAATTCATCTTCAGCAAGCCCATTGAAGATAACATTCATTGCCTTTGCATTGATGATAAATTATAACTTATCATCTTTGGAAGCTAGCACAACAGGTTTTGTAGGAACCTAAATATGTGTAAGCCTAAAAATTTCATACAACTAAACATAAATTTCTTTCAATGCCTAAGTAGTTCAATAATCATCGTATAAGCATAGAATTCTCAACAGAAAATTTAATTTATCCACAACATGATTTAAATTTACGAACAACATGCTAATAATTTACATAGTCATCACATAAATAAGAAAAATTCATAAATAGAATACCTCTTCCTAAGCTAACCCCGATCTCTGTTTGTCCAAGCTGAATGTTAACCCCGATCTCTGTTTGTCTAAGCTGGAGTTGAAACTGTGCTAAAATCTGCCCAAAACCGACTAGCCACCCAACCAACTAGGAGCAGCCTGTCCGACTCCCTAGTTCCAGTATACCGTAAGGAATACGGGCCCCCGTGCCTCAAACCCCCAGCAACCCAATGCCCATTGCAATGGTTCACCAAAACTCCAGAACCCAAACTCCTCCAACCAGAAAATATGCCACAAAAATATCGTGCTCCTTACAAAATGCTTCCTTCCCCAAATAATAATCATCCCCCCTTTTTCCCATAGGACTCTTCCCCATCATATCCCCCTCTTCACTGACTCTCCTCCCCTTCATTAATTACCTTATCCTCCCCATTATTACCTTATCCCCTCCTTTATTATCTTATCCCCTCCTTTATTACCTTATCCCCTCCTGTCATGCGTAAGTTTCAAAAGGATTAAATTAAAGTTATTAATCCCCTTAATTTATTACCCATGTCATTGAATGTGATATGTAATCAATCAATTAATTAATTAATCAATCAAAAGTTGTAAAAAATTAATCAATAAATAAATAAATAATTAATATTATTAATACTAATCATTGTTTAACTAAAACTGTATTAGGACAATTAATTATCCCTAAGCATCTATTTAACCAGGGTTGTTACATACACCCACCCTTCAGGAAACTTCGTCCTGAAGTTAAGGTATCTCATTATACAAATAAAAAGAAACATGGTTCACACATTCATGACAATTAACCGACACTATTAGGAAGTAAGCCAAGAAAACTCATACATACTAGTGTACATGTACAAGAAATGCATGTGTAGCTAGTACATACAAGTCTCATGCATGTACTAATAATCAATAACTATCACCCTTATAGTAATTTATGTATGCACCCAATCCAATCGACAAGACCATTCTTTTATAAAAGACAATAAACCAATCAAATGTTCGCGAAATCCTTTAATTACAATTATCTAGTTCAACAATTTTATTTAGACAATTGTGGTTTAGTTACGTAATTATGAATATTCATATATACACATTTTATTTTATTTTTTTGGAAGGGAAAAACAATAAATTCCTCCATAAGACAAATCTCCATACTTTCTCAACTATTTCTACTCATCCTTCCTCGCTAACTTACTTCCATCTTCATTCCTGTCCTTCCTCTGCTGGACTATCTTGGAGTTTCAACTATATTGACCTAACTCCAAATAGAACCTGTAAGTGGAAGTGTCACTATCTCGACCAAGCTTCCCCAGCAGGCAATTGACAGTCATCATCACACATCTAGGGGAGCGTGAGCTAACACCATCCTCCCATGACTTCAGGTTTCAGAGGATACACGGTGGGAAATACCTCCAACCCTCCTAATCATAACTAGGGTCCACACTCTACAATGGAGTATACAGTGGCACCGTGTTGCTGGGAGATTTTTCATCATTTATTCGGTTTTGGGCAGTCTCATCACCTGAAATCCTGCACTGGTCCACATATCATAGAAATGCATCCAAACCAATAAAATTTCACATACAAATATTCGTACCATAATGTTTCTCGGCTAGTGGTCATGACATCCACATTCATCATCATTATCCCTTGGCTATTTCATAGCCCATAACCTGTAGATTAGTCTGTAACACAAACTCATACATTTCTATGCATTATCATCATGTAATTGCATACTATCATCATTTCAATTCGGTATCCTAGTACCGACAACTTAACATCAAATTTTTCAAGTTAGAAATAGATCTCATAATGTCCTGTAATTCAATTTCGACACCCATTCATAAAATTATCAATTATGAAATAGATTGCATCATATCCCACATCATTCGACTAGCATTTAAACCTTCATAGGATTCACATTCACACAATATGTCACATCATATCCATCATCATCAATAACACTTAAACATTCATAAAATTTGCATTCACATAGTAGATAACATTATATCCATCATCATCAATAACATTTAAACATTCATAAAATTTACATTCTCACAATATATATCGCATCATATCCATCATTATTCAAATACATATAACATTCATAAAGGTTCATACGTCTTAAAAGTTTAAGTGTATCATTTAATAGTTTAACTGTGAAGAGAAAATAATATAAGTAGGCCTCAGGTAATCCTGGCTGTCTAAGTCAAAAGGTGGTGTTACATACACCCAACCTTTGAGAAACATATTCTCGAGGTGGTAAAAAAAGTGAGGGATAGTCTCGTCGTAATGTCTCGGCGTCTTCCCAAGTAGCAGATCCTGGACTATACTTGTCCCATTGGACCTTAACTTGGTCTACCAGATGGTTCCTGAGCTATCAGACTCTACGGTCCAATATGCGTAACGGTTCTACCGTGAGGGTTCCCACGTTCGATACCTGCAATTCCTTCCAATTTAGTTTATGTGATTCATCAGCAACATAGTGACGTAAAAGAGATACATGAAAAACATTATGAGTTTTATGCAAGTGGGGTGGTAGTACGAGACGATAGGCAACGGGTCCAATTTTCTCTTGGATTCTGAACGGTCCTATAAATCGAGGTGACAACTTTGTCCCCTTCCCAAACCATATGGTACTCTTATTAGGCCTGATACGAATGAAAACCAGGTCTCCCACTTCATAACTTCGGTCGGTCCTGTGTGCATCCGCATAACTTTTCTACCTATCATGTTCTTCCTTTAGTCTCTGCCTAATCTGAATCACCTATTCCTCCATCTCTTGAATCAATTCTGACCCAACTGTTACTCGGTCTTCTATTCTATCCCAACTCAATGACGTTCTGCATGGCCTTCCATACAGGGCTTCGTAGGGTGGCATTTCGATGGAGCTATGAAAACTGTTATTGTAGGCAAAATCTACCAAAGGTAGGTACTTCTCCCACTAGGTTTGATTATCCATGACATCATCCTAAGTATGTATTCCATGACTTGATTTACTCTCTCAGTTTGCCCATCTGTTTCAGGATGATATGTTTTTCTTAAGTTCAATTGAGTCCCCAACGCTGACTGCAAACTTGTCCAAAACCTAGAAGTGAATCTGGAGTCCCTATCTGAAATGATCTTCTTAGGTATCCCGTGCAAATAGATAACCTCATTTACAAACACACGTGCCACATCAGTGACATTGTAAGTGTCTCTAACCGGAATAAAATGAGCACTCTTGGTTAACTTATCAACTATCACAATAATGGCATTGTGTCTATGATATGTGAGCGGCAACCCCACAACAAAATCCATAGAGATGACTTCCCATTTGGACATAGGAACATCATGTGGTTGTAGGAGGCCTGCTGGGTGATGGTGGTTGGATTTCACTTGTTGACACTCTAGGCATTTGGCAACGAAATGGACTACATCACGCTTCATGCCTACCCAGAAGAAGAGCTTCCTCATGTCTGCGTACATCTTCTTCACACCCGGATGCACACAATAAAGTGCTCTATGGGCTTCCTTTAGTATGATGCTTCAAATATCACCATTTTCAGGGATGTACATCCTTCCTCGATATCTCAATAGTTTTTCAACTTCCAGACTATATCCTTCATACTTTGGATCTAACTGCCTCCCTCTCTGGAGGTTTGAAGTAACCTCTAAATACCAATTGTCTCCTTGGAGTTGCGTCAACACATGTTCCCTCAGATTGGCCTTTAAAGGTACCAAGGAGAAGACACGTGGTCTCCTACTCAAGGCATCTGCGACCACATTTTCCTTTCCCTTGATGTATGAAATACCAAAATCATACTCACTCATAAACTTACTCCATCTCCTTTGCTTGGAATTTAGATCTCTTTGAGTGAAGAGATGTTTTAAACTTTGATGGTCCGTTTTGAGCTCAAAGTTTCGCCCCACAAAATAGTGCCTCCAAAGTTTCAGAGCTAGCACTACAACTGCCAACTCTAAATCATGAGTCACATATAGATCTTCGTGTTTCTTCAACTTCCTTAATGCATAAGCTATCACTCCTCCATCCTACATTAGCACAACCCCCAACCCTTGCTTTGAGGCATCTGTGCATACTGTGAAGTCATTTTCCATATCCGACACTCGTAGAATTGGCGCACTAGTTAGTAACCTCTTAATCTCAATGAATGCACTATCACATTCTTCTGTCCATTCATACCTGACCCCCTTGCACTGCAAAGTGGTGATGGTTTTTTTTATTTTGGAGAATCCTTCCACAAATCTCCAATAATAACCTGCTAGCACCATGAAGCTTCTCACCTCATGGGCATTTTTCGGCACTGGCCACTCCATAATGGCCTTTACCTTTTATGGGTCCACAAAGATTCCTTCATTGGAAATGATATGACCTAAATAGTGGATCTCTTTCTGGAAGAAGGAACACTTTGACAACTTCCCATACAGTTTGTTCTCTCTAAGGCAGGACAACACTACTCGTAAGTGTTCCTCATGTTCTCTTTCATTCATGGAATAGATGAGGATGTCATCTAGAAAGACTTGTACAAAACGGTCTAAGTACTTCCAGAATACGTTGTTCATGAGGCTCATGAATACTGCTGGCGCATTGGTCAATCCGAAAGGTACTACAACAAACTCGTAATGTCCAAACCAAGTTCGAAAGGCAGTTTTTGGGATATCGCCTTCCTTAATCATTAACTGATAATACCGTGATCGCAAATTGATCTTTGAGAATACCGTTGCTCCTTTCATCTGATCGAAGAGGTCATCTATTCGCGGCATTGGGTACCTATTTTTCACTGTAGCATGGTTCAAGTCCCTGTAATCTATACATAGTCGTAAGGAACCATCCTTCTTCTTTACAAAAATTACTGGTGCACCCCAAGGTGAGACACTAGGCCTTATTAGCCCTAAGTCCAGTAACTCTTTCAACTGCATTTTCAATTCACAAAGTTCTGGTGCTTTCCTCTGATACAAAATCTTGGAAATTGGTTCTGCACTAGGTTTTAGCTCAATAGTAAAATCAAGCTCCCTCTCAGGAGGTAACCCTGGTAACTCGTTCAGAAAAAAATCCTTAAATTCTGACAATACCGGGTACTGATCTAATGAGGGTCCCTTCCTTTCATTCACTGCTTCCACTACATATGGTCAACACCCTTGCCTCAAGCATCACTTAACCTTCATAGTTGAGATACAGCGTAATGACACCCTTCTCCGTACACCCTGGATCTCAACTGGTCTTCCTTCATCATCGACACAAAGAACCCTTTTTGTGAAGCAATCTACCAAAGCTTGATGAGCTTCTAACCAATCCATTCCAATGATTAGGTCGTACGCCCCGAGAGCAGTGACGTATACCTTCAACCTAGTAGTACACACTCCTAGGTATACAATACAATTATCGATGCTAGGTCCTACTGCTTGTTTTTCCCCCGAATCCATCTCGACTTTTTTAAAGTCATCGTGCTCGTAGGCTGTCAACCCACTCTTTTCTAATGCAGATGGTGAAATGAAACTATCTGTAGCACCAGAATCAAATAAAATCTTAACATTGATATGATTTAGCATACTTGATGACTCCACCACCGTGGATTGATGTTCGGCCTGGCGATTATTAACCGCTGTGTAAATCTGGTGGTTGCTACTTGCTCTTCTCATCGGGGCCTTTCCTTCTCTATGCACGAATCCTGATGGTAACTTTGGGCAGTCACGCTGGTAATGGGGTCCTCCACATCCTCAACAGGTAACATGGGATTGAACCTGCGCACTGTTATGTGACTGTCTATGAAATGAGTTCCTTCCCCTGGAACCTCTGCCCCTACTAGATGTTCCCTTAGATGGTCGTGGACTTGTCTATGTCATTGGTGATGAATGAGATGTTGCACTCACTGCCATTGAAATCCCTGCGGCTACTGTCCTTGGCGTGACTCTGTTACCATATGGAGGTGGCCTTGAGCTCCCTCCCCTAGAAAATGTCCTAGGGGCCTTCCCGACGAATCCAGGACGATGCGGAAAGGTTGACCTCATACCTCCATTCAAGTTCATGTGTTCCTCCGCGTAACATGCATTTTCCACTACTTCTGCTACTGAAGACGGTTTCCACATCCGCACCATAGCTCTGATCTTAGGGTTTAGCCCATAGACGAAGCGTTATGCCTGTCATTAGTCATTATCCATGTATGAAACATATTTGACAAATTCCATAAACCTGATCTCATACTCTTCTACGGTCCTGTTTCCCTGTATGAAGGCATGAAACGCTTCTACCTGTTGTTCCTCATAGCAGGCTAGCATATATTTTCTTTGAAACCTCTCCTCGAAAAGTTCCCAAGATACGGTGTCCAAGGTAAGATGCAGTTGTCTCTCGAGGTTGCCCCACTAGTTCAAGGCGCTGTCTCTTAACTGAAAAACTTCTATCTTTTCCTTTGAGTTGGATGCATAGTCCCTTAAGGAAAAACACCTTGTCATGCCTTCCAACCATGCTTCTGCGCGTTCATTGGCGCGACCCCCGGCAAACTCCAAAAGTTTGATCTTCTGCAATTATCGAGTGATGTCTTCGGGTGGAGGTCCTCCCCCTAAATCCATTGATGCTTCTGGATTACCCGTTCTAGATGGTGGGGGATCCACTTCGATTCTTGTTGGTTGTCGCCCCTTTAAAGTCTCATTTATGGCTTCCAAAGAGCGCAGTATGAGAGCTAGTTCCGGCGATGGTTGTGGCGGTGCTAGCGGTGTTGGCGGTGCCTACGACGACACTCCTCTACCTAGATTCCCTTGAGTCCTAACCATCCTATATGATTTAACCTGCGTCAGCCAAAGTTGTCAGGGTGAGTTCAAGGATGTTTCAAATTGGTGCTACTTAAACTAGAAAACAGGGTTAGGCGTAAGTTTTTCTTTACTTGTTTGTAAACAAACGTTACTTTCTTTAGGGGAGTTTCTAGGTTAGGGCTAAAGAATCTAAGCTTGATTTATTCGCCTAAGAAAACTATTGACTCCCTCACCTGGTAGCTATGCTAGCACTGTACCCCACTCGCTAATTCCTCTAACTTACCCTCCTAGCACGCATGAAGCCTCCTTTTGCTTATCTCGCTCTAAGTCCTTATGCTTTGTGTTTACAACTAAATAAGGTGACTTCCAACCTAATGTCGATGAAACGAGTCTAAGTTTATCCTTCGATGCTTGACTTGTGAGATTTCCTTGGTGCGTTGTACATATGCGTTGAATTGTGTGTCTCGGTGGCTGCAGGTGCGAGTCTTGAGGATTGTAGAGTGGCTTTCAGGCATTGGAGCTTAGTGCTTGGCTTTGACTAGTGGAATGGAATGGAAGGGCTTGGAGATTGGCTCGATGAGTTGTGTGTACGGTCTCATGATCTTGGCGCTTGGATAATCGGAGATTATTCTTCAGGATAGTACTTTACTACTATTGATAATTAAATTATTCATATGTGAATTTATTTTGTAAAAGTGATATCTGTGGCGCGTTGGTGTTTGGTCATTTCTTAAGGCTTGGGCTTGGTGGGTGCTCATGGGTTCAAAACCCATATCACCCCCTTAAGTAACACTTTTTTTTTTAGATATAAATAGTTTAAATTAATTAATTTAAATTTTAAATCCCTAATTTATTTAATTTATCTTAGTTATAGAATTGTTTATCATATTTTTTTGAATATAAGAAATTAATAATTTTTTTTTTTTTGATAAATAAATGAAATAGATAAATATATAAAAACTTACCTCGCAAGCCTAGACCTCACATGCGATCCACGTGTTACTTCTTATTTCTGGAAAATAGTAAAAAAAAAGTTAGAATTTAAACCCTAAATGCCACCATTCCTTTCTCATTTGCTCAGTTGTCTGGTGATTTTGCAGGGAGAGGTTGAAGGAGGGAGTTTAGGCACGACCAAGGGTTCGGTTCCTCCCTTGGCCTTGGTCGTTGAGCTATGGATCTCTCCCTCTCGATGGGTGTGGAGCCATGGGTTCTCCTGGGCGTGGCTCTGCGCTGGTTTGTATATTGTTTTGATAGT
>ML799412.1:125571-138643 GCA_009831015.1 Picea engelmannii
TATATATATATATATATATTCGCCTATTTAATTTATTTGCAGAGTTTTATACCCTGTTTTTTTTTAAGCTTTCATGAGCCCAAGGCTATCGTCTTGTGTTTGGCTCTGGCATTGGCCATTGGATGTGTGCTGGTGCTGGTGCGTTGGTAGCCCAACCTTTACACCGTTTCTTGTGCACTTGTCTCTTATTCTCGGCCTATGCGTTGCTTGTGCTTGGGTTCTGGCTTGTGTGTTGTTGATGTTTGATCTTGTGTTGTTGTTGGGTTTATAGATTGCTATGTGGATTAGTGTGTATTTTATCAAAAAGATGGTTGGTTTCTGCCTAGCTGTCACAGGTGGATCGGGGATCCTCCTCCGGTGGCACCATTCCAGCGCATTCCAGTACCATATTTTTTTATATCTTGGGTTTTGGATATTGTATATCGGTTTGTATATTGCGTGCTAATCCCTAACAAGCGTTGTGTGGTAGGTTGCATGGAGCTAGAGCATTAGATTTTTTGCACAAAGACTTGGCGGCTTGGCAGGTGTGTTGGGTGCTGGAATGTGTGCTAAGCACTGGATGCGTTATTTTTCTATGGATTAATAGATAAATCTATATCTCCTATCGTCCGACCTGCTATCCAGCGAGAAACTTATATCTTTCCTTTATTCCCTATTGCAATCGAAGACTCCCAGCAAAGTGTTGTAGTATCCTCGACCAACCAGCTAATGTGGGCATTCTACCAAATATAGAGAAACAAATGGTGTTGCATAGCCTTTCGCCTCTTGTGGGCTCATTCCTCAGCGCGTTTGTATGGCGTTTTCCCTTGTGTGTTGGGTTTGTGTATTGGGTGTCACGGGTCTGCTGCCGACGATCTCGACGTGCTATGCCTGGTGCTTGTCTTGAATACCAGACACATGGGTTCCTCCTCCATGTGATTTCGGTGCTATTCTTCATGCTTTTCTGACTTTATTGTTGTCTTTGAATTTGAGGTTTTTAGTGTTTATATACCGTTTATGCAACGAGCCCGATATCATAAGATTTGAGGCAAAACCGTTTATATCTTAACGTGTTTCGGGGGAATCTGTAAACATTTCGGCCCAGATATAATTTGTCGTAGTTTTAAAGAGGGTTAGGTTTTCAGTTTTTTGGAAAATTTAACTTGGAATTTAAATCTTGTGTTCCACAAGGACGGTAGGGTTTCCACTTTTGATCATTTTATTTTTGGTTCTTCATTCTAAATTTGATATTTTGGGAATTGAGACTTAAAGTTATGAATCTCGTTGTGTTGAAGTGATTGGATTGATAGCTCGTGGACTTGTCTTCAGTGCTTTGTCGACTTGATAATTGGATATTGGGCCCAATAATTCTATTTATATTATTATTTTTTTTGCTTACAACAATATTTAATCGCTGTGTATGCGGTTGCAGGTTGCAGGTCGCGTGAATCATGCGCATGCCAAAATAAGGTTCCTTCCTGATAACAATATTTCTTGTAGCTAAGAATAATGAATTTTGCTACAGTTCATATTTACATGAATCAATGTCTTTCTTGTATGTTTGAGGTAGGTGATAAAAATAATAAATTCGCTACATTTAATATGTTTCAGGTAGGTGAGTAAAAAAAAATAAAAAAAAATCACTTTTTCTACATTTCATATTTACATGAATCAATATCTTTCTTGTAGCTGGCCGAGCTGTGTAGTTTAAGTGCCTACTCACATTAAGTAAATCAGCTTCTAAGAGTCATAGGGATTTATACTAGCTGACGTTTGCTACATTTTAAATATGGCATGACTTATTGTTGTTAATGTATTGTGCCATTAATACTTTTTTTTTGAAAACTATTAACCTCTGTTTGGGTATATAGGAAGCAGAATTTAAACTCTAGTATTCAGTGCCAAAGAGTCCTATGAACTTGTTCTTGTACACAAATTCGTTCATACTCATGGAACAATTTAACAAAGCTGGTGCTATTGGGATCATAGCAGTGCATCCAAAAGCTCTACTGGCAATTATAAGGCCGTTGCTTCCTTTACATTTTCAATATGTATGTCATTTATTTTTATATTTGTGTTAAACTTTTTGTGCTTGGCTTGCAGTTTAGGTGGGGCTAGAGCTAGAGCTTGGATTTTCATCTAATTAAGGGTTTTAGGGTTTCACCATAGCTAAATAGAAGTGTTTAAATTTATGGGTGGGTAGGTAGGCCCTTGGCTCCAGATTTTGAACCAGAGCTCTGATACCATATGTAGGAACCTAAATATGTGTAAGCCTAAAAATTTCATACAACTAAACATAAATTTCTTTCAATGCCTAAGTAGTTCAATAATCATCGTATAAGCATAGAATTTTCAACAGAAAATTTAATTTATCCACATCATGAATTAAATTTATGAACAACATGCTAATAATTTACATAGTCATCACATAACTCAGAAAAATTCATAAATAGAATACCTCTTCCTGATGCTAACCCCGATCTCTGTTTGTCCAAGCTAAATGCTAACCCCGATCTCTGTTTGTCTAAGCTGAAGTTGAAACTGTGCTAAACTTTTCCCAAAACCGACTAGCCACCCAGCCAACTAGGAGCAGCCTGTTCGGCTCCCTAGCTCCAGGATACCGTAAGGAATCCTGGCCCCCGTGCCCCAAACCCTTAGCAACCCGATGCCCCCTGCAATGGTTCACCAAAACTCCAGAATCCAAACTCCTCCAACCAGAAAACATGCCACAAAAATATCGTGCTCCTTTTAAAATGCTTCCTTCCCCAAATAATAATCATCCCCCCTTTTTCCCATAGGACTCTTCCCCGTCATATCCCCCCCTTCACCGACTCTCCTCCCCTTCATTAATTACCTTATCCTCCCCATTATTACCTTATCCCCTCCTTTATTATCTTATCCCCTCCTTTATTACCTTATCCCCTCCTGTCATACGTAAGTTTCAAAAGGATTAAATTAAAGTTATTAAACCCCTTAATTTATTACCCATGTCATTGAATGTGATATGTAATCAATTAATTAATTAATTAATCAATCAAAAGTTGTAAACAATTAATAAATAAATAAATAATATTATTAATACTAATCATTGTTTAACTAAAATCATATTAGGACAATTAATTATCCCTAAGCATCTATTTAACCAAGGTTGTTGCAGGTTTTGTATATCTAGTCTCTACAACATCCCAGACATCAACACCTAAGGCCACAATGTATGTTCTCATTCTAACCTTCCATCAAGCAAAATTTGTTCCATCAAATAGAGGAGGCTTATTGGTCGAAGTTCCTTCATGACTTGTGAATTTTAAGCTTACTGATCTACCTTTAAATAAAAGGAACCGAATCTGATACCAATTGTTGGAAATAATAAGACAACTGAGAGGGGGGGTGAATCAGTTGTTACTGTGCTTAAACAATTTTATTCCTATTAAACTAGTATTAATCTTCTCCAAGTGATCATCAAGATTATGAAAGTCATGAACAACATAAATAGTAAACATCAATCAGACATATGATATACACAAATACATATATTCATGAGGAAACCCATAAAGGGATAAAACCTCTTCTTCTTCGAATGATAGGCAGTATTTTATGTCCTGTACATCATTAATTTTTTAGCACCAACTCAAAATGAGGCTACAACCTCTTCTTTAACAAGCTGCAACTTTTTGAGAGAACCAACCCTTTGGTTTCTCTAGCACCCACTAAAAGGAAGCACCAACTCCCTGAGTGTTCCAACACCAACTGGATGGAAGCACCAACTTCCAGTCACACAAGCACCAACCTGTATAACAGAAAAAAATGGTTCTCCCTTGCACCACCCTACTACCCTTGTTTTTTTGGCTACAACCAGATGGAAGCTACAACTCCCAGTCTCATCATTGTTCTGCTACATTTCTCTTCTCTGCCTACATCAGTGTATTCCCACTGCTCACATCTTCTTGCACACACCTGCTCATCTTCTCTTATTCCTTTTATGCTTTGCGTTGCCTCTTCATCCTTTTCGCTGAGTCTCTGATATTCCCTTCAGATCGTGCACTGCATCACCTCCTACACACATGCATCACACTCCCAAAACAACTCTCTATATTCTTTGTTCTACATCTCTTTCACACACTGAGTCTTCTGCCTGATCATCATTCGAAATCTCCATCTTCTGTGGCTATTATCACAAGATTCTTTGGCTTCTCTAGCAGTTATCCTAAGAATCTTTGGCTTCTCTGTCAGTCAAAATTATTCATCTTCTCTGGCAGTTACAATCAATCGTTTTTGGTTTTGTTTGGCTTCTAAGCCCCTTCCTTCACGTGACCACCGGTGGTGACCATACGCCTATTCGAAAGGCACTTTGCGTTCTTGGTTTGGTGAGCACTAGCTCCCTTTTTTTCTTCAATATGACCTTGGGCAATGAGGTTCACGTGACCACGCGATTGTGGGCGCGTCCATAGGCAGTTTGAGGGAAACCCGCTTTTCACCCCGCAATTCACTACAGAGCTCCACGTATGCCTTTGGCAATACCGTGGTTTTGATTGTGGCACTATTATGAAAAATTAAGACCCGAGCATGTTCTGGCCCCGCAATTGAGCATGACCGTCGATCTCATGGTCTCTAATAGATTCCTTTGATCAACATCTATGATTAATCTTCCTTTCCCGCCTTCTTTCCTTCGTCCATGCACGATCCTTAGTCTTAACGACCAAGTGACATGTGGCCCTCCAAACCGACGGATGAGATCGATTTCGCCTTTTGGGCTTCGAGAGTCTCAATTCTCAAACTTTTCTTTCTCTGCAGTGCTTCCACCCAAAATTCACAATCTATAGACACATGGTCTTCTCAAATCAGACAGTCACAATCCCTTCGGGTATTTAGTGTTCGAGAGTATCAACTCTCAACTTTCTTCGTTCCTTTTATTTTTCATGTAGTGTTCCAATCCGAAGTACACAATCTGTTGACGTGTGTCCTCCTACAGATTGACGATCCTCATCTCCTTCAGGTATTTGACCTTTCAACCAAAATCAATGGTTCTGCAGATCCTTTCTCGATCAACAGTCGAGATATCCTTCGATTCTCCAGACTTTGAAGATTTCAAATCTCAACATTATCTCTATCACCATTTTCCCATAGCTGACAATCCACTGATGCGTGTCCCTTTCGGATCAACGGTTGCGATCCTTTCACGTCTCTGGACTTCGGAATTCTCTCAACTGGAAATTCTTAAAGTGAGATTTCTCCAAAATATCAAATTAGCTGACACATACTTCCCATTGACAATCAATGGTTGGGATTTGTCTTTGGCGATTTTCACCTTCTCCCTATCCACAAACTTTCGAAGTTGTGAATATCGCGCCATGTCTCCTCCTCGACGATGGACAACCCCAAATCACTTCGAGACTTCAATATTCAGGATGTTAGAGTCCTAACTCGCACATAGGTAGAACAATATATTCAGATGTAATAAAGGTCAATATTAATAAGGCCTTTCAATAAAATAGAATAAGGCGTATGTAAGAAGACCTAATAGAAGCTTCTGCTTCTAAAAGGATCTTCCTCTAGATGATTCTCTTTAGTATAAATAGGAGTCGAGGGTATGAGAACCCTAGCTTGGATATTATTGTAATGGATCTCTGCTCAACTGGAGGTTGCCCCCTCGAAGAGGCCCGTGAACATTGCTTTCAAATTCAAAGTGTTATTTCTGTTGTTATTCTTATATCATTTCAGTGTTATTGTGGTGAATGTTCTGGTTATATTGTTGTTATTCTGCCATTACTAGCATTTTATTTCTGTTCTGCATACATTTTATATCTGGTATATTACAAGTGGTATCAAAGCACCTTCCTCGGTAGAAAGTGGGGGTTAAATTTTTGTTTTTTTTTCAAGGTAGAGACGTATTCCAGCGTCTTTAAGCCACAAAGATCTGTCGTTACGCGCATAAACCCGCGGTTGAGGGATTCATACACGCTGGAAATACAAGTGGTACTTAAGCGCACATCTGTTGGCCACCCTTGTAACCCCTATTAATACCCCTTCAAGTGGTAGCATATTAGACAACACCTGTGTACGGATCGACCTAGATTACCCGAAGCCATCTTTAGATAAACCGATCGGCCTCCTGACTTCTATAGTGTTATCAAGAACAACACTCGGGAAGATACTCTCTAGTACCTGGGTAGTCGGGTAGTACGGCTAAGAATATAGTCTATCCTCCTTAGTTAGTGCCCTGAGATATTGGGTCGAGTACTACTGTTGGACCCCACACATATATCAGAGAGCTATAGCACAGGGAAAACCCTTGTCTGTAGAACCCTTGAATACCTAACCCTTGGGGATAGAAACATAAACAAATTAAAATAGACAAGATCTATTCCCACGCAACTGTGTTCGGGTTGCCAAGTAAATACACATTTCTTTTTGGTTAAGCATTTGGGCATTTCCTCTTTGCAGTATTCTTCAGATCGGAGTATAACTCTGTCAAAAAAAAAAAACGAGTCTGGAAATTTTTTTACCATTATTTCAGACCTATTCCATTGGATTCATCTCTTCGCCCTTATCACATTCATCCATATCATTTTTTCGGAAAATTATTTTTACCCCGTCTGCCCCTTTTCAGTTCCCCCATCCTTATGGCCCATACTCATAGCCAATACTTGGAAGCTCGCTTCAACACCTTGCAATTTGGTCTCATTGAGACCCAACAAGAAGTGAAATAACTTAGTGCCAATGTTGTCGCCATCAATACAACCATGCAGTCCTCAATGAGAGAAATAAAACAAGACCTCACCACCCAGCTTGAATTAGTCTTTTCGACACTCTACACCAAACTACATATCCCTATAGATAACCCTTCCTCTTCCTCACCCCCACATACTGAAGGTGACCATTCCTCTCATTCCCATACCTTGTAGAACCATCACTTTCAACGTGACCTATGCCTTCCACGAGTGGATGTGACAAAATTTGATGGCTCAGACCCCACTGGTTGGGTAACCCAAATGGAATATTACTTCTCTTTATACAACATTACAGATGACTTGGACAAACTCCGGTATGTTGTTCTCCATCTAGATCAAGAACGTTGACAATGGTGGCAATGGAGAAAAAATTTGCATCAAGGGTATATTGCTTGGACACAATTTGTGGCAGATATTTATGAACGTTTTGACACTGAAACCAACCATTTGGGCCATTTGACAAAGATGAAACAATTAGGAACAGTGGAAGACTTTATATCTTCCTTTGAGCACCTGGATTTTAGAACATAGGGCATGTCTGATGACTGTTTCCGATAGTGTTTTATAAGTGGCCTGAAGGATGAAATTTGGACCCATGTCCTCATGGCTCGTCCAGAGAGTTGGGTGGAGGATACCAAAAGAACTAAAGAAGCACAATAGGTTATATCTTCTCAAAACCACAAACTCTCCTTCATTCCTCGCCCTAAACCAGTAAATTCCGTTGCTCCCTCTGCTCCACTAAAGATTGAAAAATTGACCTGGGATGAAATGGTTGAATGCCAACTCAAAGGCCTTTGTTATAACTGTGATGACAAATATTTCCCGGGTCACAAATGTAAAAAACAAAATATTTTTATGGTCATCTCCGAGGATATTTCGGAAGAAGATGAAGAAACTCCCTCTATGTCTGAATCACTTGAATCCATTGACATAACCCCTCCCTCAAACCCTCTCGAAGTAGAACCAGTCATTTTTTTCAATGCTCTCATTGGCTTCTCCACTCCCCAAACCCTCAAGCTAAAAAGTTACATCAAGAATCGGAAGGTCATCATTCTGGTTGATAGTGGTAGCACCCATAATTTTATTCATTGTTGCATTGCCCAAGAAACTCATTGCTACATCTATGTCGTCAATAATTTCCAAATCATGATTTCCAATGGTGGTTCCATGAAATGTGGAGGGCGTTGTGAAAATGTGCGTCTCCAAATTGGTGACTACCACCTGAAATACCATATGTTTGCTATCGACATGGGAGTTTGTGACATTGTGTTGGGTGCAGACTGGCTAAGGACTTTGGGTCCCATTCTCATGGATTTTAAAGACTTAACCATGCAATTCAACTAGGAGGGTGACACAGACCTATCGGCCCTCGGGTCGAAGTCCGCTGCAGGATCGTTCGATTTTACCTTGAGCCGAAATGGCTCTTTCGATTCCCTGTTGGAATCTTCATTTATCGATCCATAGGTTCTTTCGACAACTCCCCCGTGCGAACAACACTAGGCATAAGCTCCACCTTTCTCCAAGCGACCACAACGCTGTGACCAAGGCCTAATCCCAAAGGCGCTTGTTGCAACTCACAATCTCGTGAGTTTGCGAATAGAAACCCCTGACTCATCCTTCCCAATCTCACGATACCTGAGATCATGAAATGGGTATAGCTCCCCTCTGTCAACACCTTCTGTGTGTGACCGCCGGCTAGGCTAAATGCTAGATCTTGTCACGACTTCACAACTTTGCAAGTCGAAGGGTTGAGCCTCCATGCTCTTCTCGTGCAAACCTCTGAGACTTAAAAGCGAGGGTTGACTTTCCCTTCGCACTTCTTGCAACTCGCCACTTCGTGAGTTGTAGTGTCTAGCTCTCGTGCTCTTATCCCGCGAATCCCCGAGACGCGAGAAGTCAACGGAGTGTTGACTCCTTTCCTCCTAGCGATGCATGTCCACCTGTCTATCACCCGGGCGCACCTTCTGGTCCTGCCACATGTCCCTCGTGCCCAGCTGCGACTCTTCGCGACTTCGCTTTCTGAAGCGCTGCTTCCTTTGTATCCCGTCACCCGAAGTGTCGAGGTCCCGAAATCCTCGTTACTCCTTATTGCAACTCGCGACTTCGGCACTTTCGGGACAAAAGTCTCGACTTCTTATCCTCCGATATGCCGAAATGCTGAATTTCGACATGTTGTCAACGCGGGTCCCACAACGGAACTTCTCTCCTTTTCAGAGTTTCGGACTTCGTGAATCCTGATGCTAAACTTTCGGTTCTTCAACCCACGAAACCCCGAAATGGTTAACAAAGGTTTGACCTCCATGTCGACAAGTACACCACCTGTCCACTCTCCACTGTCCATGATCTTTAAATCTTTTCACCCCTTCGGGACTTTGCACTTCGCAATTTTGCGAATATCGTTGCAAGACTTTCGGTTCTCTAACTCACGAACCCCCGAAATGAGATTACGTGAATGATCCAACGGCCCCTGTTGGCTCAGATCCTATGGATCTTTTTTCTTCTGAGATTTACACTTTAGAAAACACTTTCCGTAACCCTCTTTGCTCCTCTGTAAGATCTGACGGCTCTCGGGACTTCGCGAATTCTCCACGGAGAATTTCGACCGTCCAATTCCTCCTTGAGGACTCCTACAAAATGGAACAGGTATTCTTTCACGAAACTTGTCCACCTGCAAACAACGTCGTTGCACCTTCTTCCAACACTTCAAGGCACTAACCCTCTTGAGATTCTCTTCGACAACTTCGAAGAATCTATCCCTCTTGAGCTTTCTCCACAACTCGTGTCTTCAAGAAGACTCTTGCACACACTCGTTGCGACAACCCTTCAAATACTTCCAAGTATTTGAATTCTTAGACTCTGCGCACTCTCTTTGCAGCAATAGTCCTTCAACAACTCCCTCAAGTTGCAACCCCTGAGACTCTACTCGGCCTATGCACACTTTGCACGGCTCCTATACTCAACTTGCACTTCTGGGAGAATGAGAAAATGTTATCCCTCTTGAGCTTTCAGAGACAAACTCTGACTTCTGTCAATGCACACCTTGCGGACAATTTCGTTGCACTCCTTGCAGGAAAACTCTTGTTCAAACAGAGAAACAATTGAAACTCATTCCTTACTCTCCCTTTCTTCAGATTTTAGACATTCAACAAGAAATCATACATACATAGCATAAACGGAAAATGCATGATAGAAAGAGTAAAAAAACACTAAGCATAGCATTCAACATGCATATATAGAGAATATCACACACCATAAGTCTGAATCAAAGCTTCATGTATTAATTCAGGACTTCTGTACATGGGTGTTCTCAAACACAGTTTTCTGCTTCTTCTCCTCTCTGTGCTCTATGCTATATTTATTTTGCTAATGTTACAATGATACAAGATGAGGGTGTCTATAGTCATTTTTCCCTCCTATGCTCTAAACTGTCTAATCTGCATTTAAATCTACCTACTTATATTTATTAGCATAAATGACTCTTAATCCTTCAGACAAGAGTGGGACGCTCAAGGTCTAATTACAATCACAAGTACTCCCTTTCTTAACTACTTCATTTATGTTTGGTGTATCCCACTTCAAAACGATTTAAACACTTTTGAACATGTGCCAAAATGCATTGGCATTTGTCCCCCGCTTGCTTGTTGTTGGCGATGCTCCTGCATCAGAGGGCCACCAATATAAGTTCCAAGGAATCACCGCTAGTTCACCTGAGATCATTAGTTCCCATCGCATGGAAAAGATTCTCAAAAAGGGTCATTATGGTGTTATCGCCCAACTCCATGCCATACAAGAAACAGAGACACCCTCGGTACCGCAAGACCTCCAAGCCATCCTTTCTAAACATCAATTGGTCTTTTCCAGTCCCCAAGTCCTCCCTCCTTCCCATGGTGTTCATGATCATTCCATTCCCCTTGTACCAGGAAGCCTTCCTCCCAATATTCGTTTGTATCGTCACCCCTTTTCCCAAAAAAATGAAATTGAGAAAATGGTCCAGGAACTCCTTAATGCAGGCATTATCTACCCTATTACGATCCCCTATTCGTCTCCTGTGGTCATGGTCCTGAAGAAAGAAGGTTCCTGGAAACTATGTCCTGACTTCTGTAACCTCAACAAACTTACCATCAAAGACAAATTACCCATTCCTGTCATTGATGACCTCCTGGATGAATTGAGTGGCACCCAATTCTTCACTAAACTGGATCTTCATTCGGGCTACCACCAGATATGTATGAAAGAGGTAGATATCCCCAAGACTACCTTTCAAACTCATGAGGGCCACTATGAGTTTTTGGTCATGCCCTTTGGCTTGTGTAATGCCCCCTCCACCTTCCAAAGCCTCATGAATCATGTCTTTCGTCCATTTCTCCACAATTTTGTCTTAGTTTTCTTTAATGATATCCTCATCTATAGAAAAACCTGGATAGACCATCTTGCTCATGTGGATCGAGTTCTCCATCTACTCTCTCAACACCAACTTTTCCTCAAATAGTCTAAATGTGCTTTTGGCACCTCAAAAGTAGAATACTTGGGTCATCTAGTTGGAAAAGATGGCGTGAGGGTGGATCCTAAAAATATTGAAGCTATGCAAGACTGGCCTCACCCAAAGACTCTTAAGAGCTTGTGTGGATTTCTAGGCTTAACAGGGTATTATCGCAAGTTTGTTAAGAATTATGGGAAGATTACAACACCTCTCACTGCTCTCCTAAAAAAGAACTCTTTCACTTGGACTCCAGCCACTGCTCAAGCTTTTCAAACCTTGAAGATGGCCATGTGTGTTATCCATAAATTTGGTTGTCATGATGATGTAATAATGATGGAGAAATCAGGCTCTTCACTAGAACATTTTCCTAAGAAAAGTTACCTTTGTCTCTTTCCAGAAATCATATTTTTAAGGGAGGTTCGTAGGCTACCTATATATTTTCCTGCGAGAATGCATGATTCTCGCAGGCTGCATTAAGCTGGGGTGCGAGAAGTTCGCACTGTACCTAACTATCAGGGTGCGAACATCTTCTAAAGGAAGGAAAAAGATAAAATCTCGAACCTTCTAGAAGGGAATCTTCTAGAATGATGAGTTGGAATTCGAATGGTTATCTAAGTACTGGTTTTCCTGATATCTTGGGATCATTCCTATCCTAGTAACTAATCCATCCTCTCTTATAAATTGAGGGGAATTCTCATGGAAAAGGTTAAGCATCAAATTAGCAAGAGATTTATTGGAGAATTAGTGGAAAATTGTATGAAGGACTGATGCTACAGCAGCTAGAGACCCGAGCAAGGTTATCAAAAGTGGTTCATCTTCTTCATGCATGAGCAAGTGTGTGTGTCGGAGGTAGGAGCCATCGAAAGGAGACTTGCAACATCAAGGCTCAGGTTGTAAGTTTTTCTTTCTATCAATATAATACAGTAATGTGTCCCTTTCCCATAAAGTTGATTGCACTTTATTACATAACTCCTTGATCATATGTATAGATTAATTGTTGAATATATTGAGTTTTTTTCACTTCGATTGGTTTGAACTGTCTTGGTCTGGACTGAGCAAGAGAATCAGAGTGAAATTGCTACAAAAAAGACCCAAGGAAGCGATCATACGGTATGTTCATGATTCTTTCCTCCTAGTTCATTCAATAGTTAAAATCTAGAGAAAGAGTATCATTCTGTCCTGTTTTGTTCTAGATCTAGGTGGATCTAGGGAGATCGGTTTGTGTCTGCACTTACAAATTAATCCTGAAACAAAATTGGCGACTCCACTGGGGAACATTCCCTTTTTTATTTATGGTTTTTGAGTTTTTCTGTGGCCATTTGCTCTTGTTTTCTTTTTCTCCTGTCTAGTCATTCTCTGAGTCTTCAGGATATCCTGATAGACTTACTGGGTCCAGAAGCTTTGATCATTTTTTCTTTCATTTTCAAATTTTTTGTCATCTTCAGAAGTTATCGCACTGTGTTTAACTGCAGCCTGCGAGAATCAGTCAGGTTCGCACCCTGCATATAGGGTCCAGTGCGAACACCTCGCACCCTGCTACAAGGTTGCCTACGAGAATCTAAGATTCTCGCACCGTGTAACACTGCTGGCCTGTGAGCAAGATTTTTGAAAATTTTGAAATTGAGATTTTGACTTTTCCAACTGCTTAGATCAGTTGAATTACCTCTTTTGGGATTCTTGGATCATTGATTTATATATCTCTTGCTTTAGTTTGCATGCTCGAACAGTTTTAGGGTTTCAAAGTTTTTCTTGCCTTTGTAGCTTGACTTTCATTTCTTGGCTCTTATTGGCAATTTCATTCTCTCTGACTTCTGGAGTTGAGTGTGTCTGATTGGCTGAGAACCAGTGATTGGTAGAGAGTTAAGTGTTTGGTGTTTCTCATTTG
>ML799412.1:138703-156771 GCA_009831015.1 Picea engelmannii
GGGTTGTTATTGCTTGATTCTTTGTGATTTGATTTTCTGCTCTCTCATTGATATAGTGCGAGTTCTTTTTGGAAAGTGAACACAATTGTTTTCTTCCATCAAATTGTTTTTGTCATTTACAAAACATTGAAAATCAAATTTTAAGAATCGTTGAAGTTTTGAAAAAGAAAACATAATATATTGTCATTTGATGAATGATTGTTTGTATTGAAATTGGAAAAAGGAAATTTTGCATATAATTCGTGATTGATTTAGAAAACTTCTCTCTCTCCCATATATAGGATTCATTGAACGGAAAGTGTTATTTTTCATTTTCATTCTTGCATTATTTGGGTCAGAGTCATACACACATGAGTTTCATTTTCGTTACCTTTGAGTAAACAACAGCCATTAAAAACATTGCCTAATCTTAAAATGTATCTAGTAATTCTTTTCTAGCGCTCTTTTACACCAACATTTAGTTAGGCTAGTTCTTTGGAGTAGGAAGAGAGATACACTCTCCAAAAGCTCAAAACACACAATAGCATCTTGAGTTAAGGAGTGTTAAATTCTATTTGCAGCATATTGTCCTGGGAAGCCCTTCTAACACAAGGGTCAAGCAATAGGTCGCATTGGTGTTGGCAGAGTTACTAACCCTGCTTTGTTGACATCGGTGTAGAGATTGCACGTATTACGGGGATCACTCTGAGGTATACCCAAAATTATGAGTGGAAGCCTTTGAGTTGATTTCGGGCTAGATACTCTGCCCTTACGTGTGGATCGGACTGACGACTGTTCCCCCAGGATGTACTATTGTTTGTGGTGACCTTAGTGGCCTGTCTCTCTAGGTTCTTACCCAAGGTGATTGTGGAGGGGAAAGTCTTCACGGTACCTAGAATTGACGTTGATCAAACTCAATCGGGCTCCTTGGAGGGTATACCCACGATTATGTGTGGGAGCTTGCACCAGGGTGTAAGTCCGTTAAGCAGGTCATCAATGTAACTTTTCCATCCTAGCCCCGCCCCTTCTCGTCTCGTTGTTGCGATGTTGGATTTCATCACCAACTAGTGGCTTCGAAATTAGAAGGTATTGTTTGCTTGGTGATTGTTTCCTAGATTTTGTTTACTAGTGTGTGTTGTTTGTTTATCGAATTTGACCTTAAGAGTTTCTTCGTGGAGCTTGTCACTTATTTACAATTTCTCCCACACGACGTTCACGTAGAATGCAAGGTTTATCTCCAGAACATATGGACAATTCTCAACCCTCGCCTACCGGTACACCGGAGGGTTCTCCCCATCAGACTGAAGTTACAGTGGTTACTCCACCACATGGGGAAACAAGTGATGTTCCAGTTGTCACTACACCACCGCCACAGGTAGCACGAACTAACTCTCTAGAAGATTTTCGAATTACCAATACTAGAGAGGACTATCGCATTCGCCGTGGTGAACGACCTGTTGTGCGATTAAATTCTTCTGACGAAGCCGTTGTTACATCCTCTGAATCAACCGGTGGGCCTTCTCCCGGTGTAGTAGGCCAAGATCCTTTTTGGTAAGGTGATTTCTGACGAGTCCTTTTTGGTACTGAAGCACCTCCCATCTACGAAATTAACCCTCCAGTGTCTCCTGATACAGAAACTACACCAGAGACTACCACTTATCATTTTGTTCTTCCTCCCGAGATGGCCCATCTCGCGAATACTATGAGTGTCCAAACCGGAATTACTGCAGCTACTCTTGCTCCTATCAATACCCAGCAAATGCCTGAGGTTAACCCAAATTTGCCTTCTGGTTACCATGCATTGAATGCTTCCAATCCAACACCTCCGCAAACCCCAGCCGGTTCTCCAGGTGGTCCTCCTTTTCCTGGGTATGATGTTCCTCGTTTTATTCCGACACTCCCACCGTTTCCTTCTGGAAATCCTAATCCTAGTGGCATTATCCCGACTGTTTCAACAAACCCGCAGATTCCTATTGGTGGACAAGGTGGTACGGTTCCTTTTCCTTTTCCTGGACATAACACAGTTACTACGCAACCTACGGTTGGCACACAACTTTCGGGTGGAGCTATACCTACGATAGGGGGACCAACCTCACCTTTTGGACAAAACATACCTCCTGAATTGGCCCAGTATTGGAATCAGCTTCTACAAAACTTTCCTCAAAATGATGGGGGGCAACAAACTGTCCCTACTGTGGGCCAACCATATCCGGGTATAACTAATCCTATTTGGTGTCAGATTCACACCACTCAGCCTCAGGTCTCCACTCAAACTCAAGGTTACAATCCTTGGGGCTACTATCCTATCCATCCACCACCGAATCAGCTAGGGTCTTCCCTCTATGGGCAGACTGCATACGGTCCTACTGGTTTGTCGACAGGGATTCCACCCCAAAGTCACCAGTACCCACAAGTGAATCGGTAGTTGCCTTTTCTTACTACTTTGGACTTGCCAGATTTGACTAGGATTCTGAATGATCCTATTCGTCACTCCCCCCAATGGCCTGCTATTCCTGCCAAGCTTCCGTCGGATATTCCAGAATTCGATGGCAAGGCGGGGGAGGATCCAAATAATCATGTGATGAATTTTCATCTGTAGTGTTCATCCAACTCTTTGATGGATGACTCCATTCGCCTACGTCTTTTTCAAAGAACTCTTACTAGTTCCACTGCGAAGTGGTACATTGAATTGCCACGAGGTTTCTTCTCTTATTTTAACACCCTGGCTATGGCCTTTCTTACACATTACCAGTTACCAATCCGTTATGATACCGGGACTGAGATTTTAACTTCTTTTAAACAAACTAAAGGCACTCACATCTCAGATCATATACATGAGTGGAGACGGAGACGTCGTCTCATCAAACTTGAACTCCCTGATCAGTTACTGGCCGAATGGTTCACGAAATCCTTTGTGAATGAGATTGGTAAAGACATCGCCATGGGTGGTGTTGTTACGGAGGAGCAGGCTATAAGTTGTGCCCAATATCTTGATCTCGTTTATTCGCAAACGGGAACACTGTATGATTTGCTACATAAACTACCCCGTCCCGGTACTTCCAACACTTCAACTACTCCAGCTGTCTCGCATGCAGCTAATGGTGTGATTGGTACTACCCATACCCACTCACATTCTGTTTCGAAGACAACCCCTAAATCTACTCTTCTAATGTTCAAAATGCTCCGTCTCTTGCCACTCCCACCGGTAAAACCTCCGAGGTAAACGTTGTTCAATCTACCCCGACCGGTAAAGGTAAATCTAAAAAGGGGAGAGGCAAGAATAAGGAGGGAAAGAATAATAATCCAACAATACAAACTAAAAATGCTCATGTTGAAGAGCGGGATAAGCGCAAACCGCGGTACCCTTGCCTTATCTGTGGTGACGATCACTATACAAAGGATTGTCCTCGACGTGCCGAAG
This sequence comes from Picea engelmannii, assembly GCA_009831015.1. Classification (NCBI taxonomy): domain Eukaryota; kingdom Viridiplantae; phylum Streptophyta; class Pinopsida; order Pinales; family Pinaceae; genus Picea; species Picea engelmannii. The sequence goes on from ML799412.1 coordinate 142,104, forward strand.
TTACTAAGTTCCTTCAAGGAACGCCAAAACCACCTACACTGGCAGTCTTGTCCCAACCCTTCCCGTCTTAGCAACATGCCTCATTGGTCATCCATGACCAACCATCTACGTCTACGACATCATATGTTTTGATGTGCATTGGTGATTCTAAGAAGAACGACGTTGCGATCGCAACCAGAGCCAAAGATTATTCTCCATCTAAGGAGAAGGTTGACGATTTACCTCCTGCTTTGGTACAAACCTCTCCACCGAATCCACCTACCAATGGTCCTCTTCATCTCGAACGACCGAGCCCTGATACATTCCTACGACCCCCTAAGGGTGTTGTTTGCAAGTCGGCTTTCAATCCACATGCTCGTCCAGCCCAGAACTATAGTATTTTGGAATATCTGGCCCAAGCACCTTCAACGATGTCTGCCCTTGAAGTCCTTCAGTCTTGTCCTACACAACGAAGGGCTCTGTTGAAAGCTATAGGTGGAATTTATCCTACAGATTCGAATTTGATAGTCTTTGACTTGGAAGATCATATTCCAAGGTTACCCCCTCATCTTGCGTTTCAGATACAAGTTGTTGTCACCAACAAGAACATTTGTCGAACTGTTATCGACGAGGGTGCCTCTACGTGCGTAATGTCTCTTGCTTGTTGGAAAGCCATTGGCTCTCCTCCTTTAAATGAATCACAAAATACTCTGAAAGCCTTTAATGGCTCTGGTTTTAAGCCTTACGGTGTTCTTTCATCGTTGCCTGTCACTCTAGAAGGCAAGACAGTCCAAGTTGAAGTGGAAGTTTTCGATGCTCCCTTAGATTATAATCTTCTTCTTGGTCGTAGCTGGGTAGATTCTATGCGCGTTGTTGTGTCAACACTTTTCTGTATCGTACGATTTCCTCACCAGGGAAAAGTTGTTACGGTTGATCAACTTGCCTTCTTTAATTCCGATACTCGTACTGGAAATGTGCCATTTATAGCTAAAACCCCGTCGGGTTACGAGAATGTCGGTGTCGGCGTTTTAAAGGACTCTTCGTTAATGAGCACTTTCCCCATTCCACCGCCACCCGATATTCCACGCCCATCAGTTGCTTCCATTAATATGATCTCCGATGTACCTCATGAGATTCCTGTGTCTTTTGACCCTTGGATAGCCCCTGATCCAGGAGATCATATTCGTTTCAGCGACGTCATGCCGTTAAGTCCGGTTGAGTATGCTTATCAAGCCATTCAATCGACAACCCTTTCTACACCTTCTCTTGATGATTTGTCTCCTGATCCTTTCCGTGTTGTTTTCCCCACTGATGATATGATCATGTCTGTCATGGAAGACACCCTTTGGGATGATGGGCATCATCGTTCCATACTCTTTCTGGAACAACTCACTCTCGAGAACTACCAACGGATTTCGACTCTGTCGACCGTTGTTGTCATATTGACCGTTCCCGGATCTACACATGATGTGTTTGCCGAAGGGAACCTCAGTAATATATCTCCCACGATTCCCATTGATATATCAGTTAAACCTAGGATAGTTGAAAATGTTCATATTGGAGCTTCGTGTTCTCTCGAAGAAATTGTCACTTATACTTCCCTGTTTAAAGAATTTAGTGATATCTTTGCCTGGAGTTACGAAGAGATGCCAGGTATCGACCCTGATATTGTTGTCCATGAAATTAAGACGTACCCTGGAGCTAAACCAGTCCAGCAGTGCCTCCGTCCTGTCCATCCACGGAAAGTGGCAACTATCAAACTCGAAGTTGAAAAACTTCTTAAAGCCGGTTTTATTTATCCCGTGGCTTTGACAGAATGTTTTTCCAACCATGTACCGATTGATAAGAAAGGTGGTAGTATACGTGTTTGTGTTGATTATCGGGATATTAACAAAGCCTATCCAAAAGACAACTTTCCAACCCCTTTCGTCGACCAGATTATTGATGACTGTGCCGGCAGTGAAATCTTTTCTCTCATGGATGGATTTTCCGGCTATAATCAAATTAACATCGCTCCTGAGGACCAACATAAAACTTCTTTTATTTGTCCTTGGGGTACTTTCTCCTATAGAAAACTTCCCTTTGGTCTTAAGAACGCGGGCGCGACGTTTCAACGTGCTATGTCTTATGAGTTTCACGATATAAAGCATATCGTTCAACCTTATTTGGACGATTTACCGGCTCATTCTTTACGCCGAGTCGATCACCCTAATCATCTCCGAGCAATTTTCGTTCGTTGTCGGTTCTATCGCATTCGTCTAAATCCTCATAAATGCGTCTTTTGCGTAGAGTCTGGCCGCCTTCTCTGTTTCATTGTTTCACGTCAAGGGATCCGGGTAGATCCTATTAAGGTTGAGGTGATTCTTAATCTTCCTCCTCCTTCTTGACTGCGCCAGTTACAAAGTTTGCAGGGGAAAGAAAACTTTCTTCGTCGTTTCATCCCTAATTACGCTGAGATTACTCGCGGTTTTACACGTCTTCTAAAGAAAGGTTCAGAGTTTATTTGGGATAAAGTTGCCAACAACGCTTTTGAAGCTTTGAAGTTGTCCCTCATGAAAGCTCCACTTCTTTTCCCTCCTGATTATAGTCGGGATTACTTTCTTTATCTTGCGGCTTCCAAGTATACTATCAACATGGTTCTCGTTCAGGAGGATGATGCACACGATGAACATGTTATATATTACTTGAGTCGAAGTCTTACTTCCACTTAAATCAAGTACCAACATGTTGAAAAACTGGCTTTGGCTGTTGTTCAAGCAGTTCAACATTTTCGCCATTATATTCTCTCCAGGAAAACTACAGTGATTTAACATTGTAACCCCATGCAACATATTTTGACACGTCAATTGCTGGGGGGAAAGCACTCCAAGTGGATTGTCATTCTCTGTGAGTTCGACTTGGAATTCGATCGTGCCACGTCGAAGAAATCCTTAGTTTTTGCTGAGTTACTTTGTGATTTTCCCCACTCTTCCACAGAAAATGTAGCAGTCGATTCATTACCTGATGAATCGCTTTTCCTTATCAACACTGATGATATTTGGTATGGAGATATCATTATATATCTCCAAACCCAAACTTTCCGTCCTGCTTTGTCTAGTGCTAAACGACGTCGCGTCCGTTATCAAGCTCGCTAGTACATTATCCTTGGAGATACTCTTTACCGTCGAGGCATTGACTCTGTTTTTCGACGTTGCCTGACTTTTGACGAAGCCGAGAAAGATTTGAATGACTTCCATTCTAGAGCATGTGGTGGTCATATGTCTAGGTATGCTACTGCCCAGAAAATCTTACGTGCAGGATATTTTTGGCCTTCCTTGTTCAATGACTGCATTACTGCTGTTCAGAAGTGCCATGCCTACCAGACCTACAATAAAAAAATTTGGTCGCATCCTACTCCCCTTCATCCTGTGGTCTCAGTTGGTCCTTTTGCAAAATGGGGCATTGATTTCATGACATGTCACCCTCACTCGGTCGGGGGGCATGGTTACATTATTGTAGTTGTTGATTACTTTACAAAGTGGGCCGAGGAGATGCCAACATTCAATAATACTGGGAATACTGCAACGTTATTTATTTTCAACCATGGCATATCTCGTTTTGGTGTTCCTCAGGCTATCATTACCAATCATGGTAGTCATTTTAGGAATTATATGATGTCTGAACTTACGGAGAAGTTGGGTCTTCATCATGATAGCTCAACACCCTATTATCCACAAGCTAATGGCCAGGTCGAAGCAATCAATAAGGTTCTTATAACTATGATTCAACGGATGATAGGAATACATAAAACCAGCTAGCACACGATGTTGTTTTCGACATTGTGGGCATATCGGACATCTGTTAAATCCGCTACGGGATTTACGCCCTTTCGATTAGTTTATGGCATGGAAGCCATTCTGCCAATAGAATGTGAGATACCTTATCTGAAGCTAGCTGTCGAACTCTTACCCAATACTTCTGCTGAAGAGGAACATCTGTTGTATCTGATGCAAATAGACGAGACTCGGCGTGACGCTACTCTAGTAATAGAAGCCCAAAAGAAACGCGTCAAGGCACAGTATGACAAGCATGTCAAGCCTCGCGTTTTCTCTGAAGGTGATCTTGTTCTTCTGTATGAACAAGATAAATATGTCTTAGGAGCTAGCAAATTTGAACCAATGTGGCGTGGTCCTTATATTGTTCACAGAGTGTTGGAAAAAGGAGCGTATGAGCTGGTTGATTATGATGGTATACCTTTGAGTGAACCGAAGAATGGGTTATACTTGAAGAAGTACTATGCATGAGTCATTTGTGCACAAGTACTTGTATTTTATGTATCATACTCTGTGTGTGTTACTTTAGTTTGCTTTTGATGTTATCTGGTCTCTGCCCTTACGTGACGTTGTGTTTGATTGCCAGATGCCGGAGTATTCGCTACCTTATATTGGCTTCGCTGATGGTGCTATCCGTAGTACTCAAAACTTAGCCTCAGCTGCATGGGCAATCTATGCCCCAACAAACGAGCTCATATCTTTACAAGGTGTATGTCTTGGCTGAGCAACCAACAACATTGCAGAGTATAGCGCCGTTATTGAATTATTGGTTGATGCTATCTCTCTCGTAATTCGTCATTTGGTTGTGCAACTTGACTCGCAGCTTGTAGTACTACAGCTAAGTAATGTCTACTCTATTACGAGTGTATTTGTGAATTCGCCTCTTGGAACGATATTTTGATCGCATTGAATATCAGCATATTCCTAGACGTCCTAATACATTAACAGATGCATTGGAAAATTATGTACTGGACAGACATTTGAACAATTTATAAATCAAACACATTACAATTCACACAATGTAAAGTAAACTGGTAGAAGCAGTCTATATATATATAACGATCAAAAGAGTTTTTTTTTACAAAAAAGTTTGTTCGAAGACCAAAATCTCAAAAATGGAAGCTTATAGCTTCTACAATGTGACGTCATGGATGACGTTCACGGTAACATACTACTGCCCTAGCTACCCTACGGAGCAGTCGAACCATAGTATCTGATACTCCTACAGTGTGACGCTGATCACGTCGCGAAATCTCTTCCAGAGTCATATCTGGAATGTCTGCTGTTAGGCCTTCTAAATTCTGTTCCACCACCATGTAATCTTCAGCATATTGTGGAACTGCTACTGCTGCTTCCCCTCACCTCTGGATAGGATAACTGCCAGCAGGTCTATGTGGTTCAACATCTGTTATCAACAAACATTTTGAGTTAGTCTTCAGATAAATACATAAAACAAAAACGTTTAAATATGATTAAAATTCAAAAACATTTAAAATGAGAAAACGTGTGTACTTCTTACCGAGGTCTCCCCATTGAGCATCCTCAGGCAGTGCCAGATCCAGATCTCCTCGAAAATCCAACCCGGCATAGGCATAGTCATTGACCATCAACATCTGGTTTTGCAACCAGTCGAAGAAAATATCGTCATATTTGACAATTGGTCCTGCCACGTGTCGGGCCATGAGCCAACACCACCTCAACATCCATGGATCTCTCAGACCAGGTAGACTCCACTCAACATGCAGTTGGAATATAGGGACCCTCTCAAGGAAGAAGGACACTAGTAAAGATCCATATCCAAATTGTTTTAAATCACCACGTCTGCACTTGGTTAGTTGTTTTTTGATATTGCACAATACTGCATCAGCCCAGTTAAATACTCAGGGCTCAGTACACTCGATGGCATACTGGAAATAGCTCTGCAATTCCATATGGGGAGCGGTACTTCCGGCCATCCGAGAAATCGTGAAGAGAATAATGTGGAGAGTCAAGTCAGTTACTCCCCAGATTGCCACTTTCTTTTTCTTTCTTTCGGCCTCGGGTACACAATATTGGTTGCAATATTCACTCATTTTCAAACCCCCTGCTCTGCTGCCGGTCAGACTGACATAGGACCCACACCTGGATAATCCAGTCAAGAAATATATGTCCTCGATGTCAATAGCTAATGTGTGAGCTCCTACAATGAAAACTTGCTGGTCTGGATCCCACATTTGGACTAGATACTCCAATAATCGGACTTGGGCTCTCATGCCCGGGATACGTAAGTATTTTAAGAGACCACAGTCTCTTAATGCAGCTATGGTGGGAGGGTGATTTTCGACATTTGCGTTATCCTCCTCATGTTCTCGTTCTCTCCACTCAAGTACCATGTTGGTGGCTATTTACCTGCATAAGAAACATATAAAGATGATTAATGATCTTATTCATGAAATGAATTTTTTCTGTTGGCTAAACGTTTCAAAATTTTTTGAGTTCTGCGCTGCTCGCAGGTGACATATTATGTACAGTGCGAACTTCTTGCAGGGGGCTTAAGGCCCACCTGCGAGAATGAGTCATTCTCGCAGGTCCCGTATGGGCCACCTGCGAGAATGCCTCCACGCATATATGGTCCAAAAAATAACTTAAAACATGATTTTTAACCAATGAAATCATAATTTTAAACCATGAAAAGAACAGGATTGAAGAACTTACCAAGATGTTGTTGACGGCTCGTCAAATGATCACTCGTGGCTCCCGGAAATCAACACCGAATGCAGAGGGTAAAATGAGGGTTTTTGGAACTCAATGGTAAACATGTGAAATGATATGGTAAATTTAGTTATTTACTCATTTTAATTACTTTTTACTATATCCAATTTGGGTTTTTTATGTTTATTTATTATTTAAACCTAATCATTAATGTGAAAATGAGTGAAATGGCTTGCAAGTATGAAACATTGATGATTACGAAAAGGATATGGACATATTTTTCTCCGTTATGGTGTGATTTTGATTTTTTTCTATGGTTTTTACATAAAACCTCGAGCGCCTTTTGTCCGTTCTTGCGCTTGTGAAAAACATAAGAACGTGATCGAGCGTCGTTTTATCACTTTTTCGGGCTCGCTGTGGTTATACGAAAAACGAACCCCCTGGAGTTTTATTTAATCTCTTTTTAGACTCTCTAAACATGAAAAGATTGCCGAGCGATCTTGCTATTTTCACGCTCGCTAAAGTATTTGAACTACGCATCCTTCGAGCGATAGTCTAACCCTTTTTCGGTCTCGTTGGACTACTGTATGAAAAAGGATTTGAGAGAGTTCTCTTTTAAGTGTTTTTCCAAACTCTATAATATTGAAAAACCTTCGAGTTTACTATCTATGGACTCGTTAAACAAACATTGATAGACCCATGATGGGACCGAACCAATCCTTCCTAGGGTTCGTTAAAAATACTCCGTGGGACTCGTCCGAAGGATGAGCTTATATCAACAAGCATAAGTGATCCTCTTCAAGCTTGCGTAAAAATAAGGAGGTACTTGCCAGAAATGGTGGGGGAAAATTTGGGAAAGGGATATGTTCCATCTTTGTATTGATTGGCAGTAAGTGTCGCTCTTGAACATGACACCCCCTATTCATCATTCGAAGCCGGTTTGGGAAATCCATTTGTCTCTCATTCGATTTGCTACAAGGTCATTTCCTGTGTTGTCTTTGAGTCAATACTGCCAAATCATTGGTTGTGTCGTTCATATGTTCAAGAGAAGTCCATCTGAAACCTATATTGAGTCGGCCATCTGCAGTTATCCATTGTCTCCGTGTCGGCCTTCCCTGTGTCCAAAGTCCAATTGCTACATGCTTTGTTTCTCCTTCAAACTTTGTTACTCATTTCGTGTCATTGATGGGGGATACATCAAGGACCTCCTGTGACGAGTTTTGTTCCGTCGACTTCAGCACATTATCCGGAATCAAGACTTAGAAATTATTCAGTACCTTGGAGCTTGCATGCCTCAATGGCAAGTTTCCTCGCTTTCGACAGTGGGTTTACATCATTGACCTCTGATCGAAAGATTCTGTCGGATGTTCGAAATCAACTCATTTATTCACACTCGATGGATTGTACTTTAGTACCTTGGGATTCATTGACATCAATGGTGATTTCCCTCGCACTTGTTAACGGTTACATCAATGGCCGGTAATCAAGTGGTTTCTACCATATTCGACTTCGACACATGTAATCACATGGTTAGATTTGTACTTTGGGCGACGAGATTGAAGACCCTGGATATTATCTTTGTAATCCAGGTTGCGATGGAGTATGTATAATTTGCGACACATAGATCCACTGTGTATGTTTCATGGCTATGTTGTCTTGATTTAAACTTTGTCGCATAGATCCACAGTGTATTCAGGTGGCTATGCTATACTGTGACGGCATGGATCCACAATGTATAATTGGTGGCCATGACCTTTATTTATGATGTCATTAGTCTGGGATCTGAGTATGGGAATGCCTACCTCAGAATTGATATATATGATATTCTGCAGATGCTTGGATGTTTGCAGGTTTCCGATTAGATGTGCTCTTGCTTCTTGACACACACATGCATCTTACAAAGTCTATCAACTGTCACTGGTTCCAATCTCAGACTTTGGGGGGCATTTTTTTATCCATAAATTTGGTTGTCATGATGATGTAATAATGATGGAGAAATCAGGCTCTTCACTAGAATATTTTCCTGAGAAAAGTTACCTTTGTCTCTTTCCAAAAATCATATTTTTAAGGGAGGTTCGCAGGCTACCTATATATTTGCCTGCGAGAATGCATGATTCTCACAGGTTTCATTAAGCTGGGGTGTGAGAAGTTTGCACTGTACCTAACTATCAGGGTGCGAACATCTTCTAAAGGAAGGAAAAAGATAAAATCTCGAACCTTCTAGAAGGGAATCTTCTAGAATGATGAGTTGGAATTCAAATGGTTATCTAAGTACTGGTTTTCCTGATATCTTGGGATCATTCCTATCCTAGTAACTAATCCATCCTCTCTTATAAATTGAGGGGAATGCTCATGGAAAAGGTTAAGTAGCAAATTAACAAGAGATTTATTGGAGAATTAGTGGAAAATTGTATGAAGGACTAATGCTACAGCAGCTAGAGACCCCAGCAAGGTTATCAAAAGTGGTTCATCTTCTTCATGCATGAGAAAGTGTGTGTGTCGAAGGTAGGAGCCATCGAAAGGAGACTTGCAACATCAAGGCTCAGGTTGTAAGTTTTTCTTTCTATCAATATAATACAGTAATGTGTCCCTTTCCCATAAAGTTGATTGCACTTTATTACATAACTCCTTGATCATATGTATCGATTAACTGTTGAATATATTGAGTTTTTTTCACTTCGATTGGTTTGAACTGTCTTGGTCTGGACTGAGCAAGAGCATCGGAGCGAAATTGGTACAACAAAGACCCAAGGAAGCGATCATATGGTATGTTCATGATTCTTGCCTCCTAGTTCATTCAATAGTTAAAATCTAGGGAAAGAGTATCATTCTGTCATGTTTTGCTCTAGATATAGGTGGATCTAGGGAGATCGGTTTGTGTCCGCACTTACGGATTAATCCTGAAACAATGTGCACCACTCCAGTCCTCTCCCTTCCCGATTTCACAAAGACCATTGTGTTGGAATGTGATGCCTCAAGGAAAGGAATTGGTGTTGTCCTTATGTAAGAGGGTCGACCTTTGACCTTTACCAACAAGCAACTATCTAAAAGAAATCTGGGCAAATCCATCGATAAAAAGCAAATGTTAGCTATTCTTCATGCTGTGGATCTGTGGCGTCCTTATCTATTGGGGCAACAGTTCCAAATTAAGACAGACCATCAAAGCCTCAAGTATTTTCTGGAACAACGCATTTCCTCCCCAAAACAACAAAAATGGGTGACTAAACTCTTTGGATATGATTATGAGATCATTTATAAGAAAGGTAAAGACAATTTGGTTGCGAATGCACTTTCCCAGAAATATGAAGATGAAGGATCCCTTTTTTCTCTTTCATTAATTGTACTAGATTGGCTCCAAGCCGTTCGCCAGGAATGGCTACAAGATCCCAAAAGTTCACAGTTGATCTAGAAATTACAGTCCAATGCTCCAACTTCCCCGGGGTACTCTTGGCTCCATGAGGAACTTCAATATAAAGGCCATTTGTATTTAAGTAAACAATCAAAGCTTAAATCCACAGTACTTTCTGAGCTTCATGCTACACCCACAACAAAGCACTCTGGGTTCACCAAAACCTATGACAGGGTCAAACGTTCCTTTTTCTGGGATGGCATGAAACAGGACATTCGTAATTTTGTAGCTGAATGTGATGGGGTTCAACGCAAGAAGGGAGAAAGAGACAAATCGTCAGGCACACTACAACCGCTCCTGATTCCGCCTACTATTTGGAAGGATATCTCTATGGATTTTATTACCGACTTACCCAAATCGGGAAATAAATTCGTCATCATGGTGGTTGTTGATCGCCTTTCCAAGTATGCTCATTTCTGCGCCCTTCAACACCAGTTTACAACATCCACGGTGGCTCAAATATTCATGGATTATGTCTTCAAACTTCATGGCATGCCACACTCTATTGTTTCTGATTGCGACCCAACTTTCACAAGCAATTTTTGGCAAGAACTTTTCAAGATACAAGGCACAGAATTTCATCTTAGCACAACTTATCATCCCAGACTGATGGCCAAACATAAGTTGTCAACAAGTGTTTGGAAACATATTTGAGGTGTTTTTCCCTGGAAAATCAAAATCAATGGGCTCAATGGTTACCCCTAGCTGAATGGTGGTACACCACTTCATACCATACAACTACACGCATGACTCCTTTTGAAGTGGTATATGGACATAATCCACCTTCAGTTCTCTCATACTTACCAGGTGCCTCGAAGTTCCAGGCGGTTGACCTAACACTTATAGCTCGAGAGGCTATTCTCCATACCCTCAAAGAGAATTTGGTCATGGCACAGAATCGCATGAAGCAACAAGCAGATCAAGGTCGCTCTGAATGTCAATTTGCAGAAGGGGATCATGTGTTTTTTCGACTGCAACCTTACAAGCAAATTTCCCTAAAGGCCGAGCATGGTCAGAATCTAGAACCCAAATTTTATGGTCCTTATACCGTGCTCAAGCGTGTGGGACAAGTCGCCTATCAGTTATCTTTTTCCATCCATTCGAAGCTACATCCTATTTTTCATGTTTCATGCTTAAAGAAGGTGATTGGAGCTAAGTGCCAAATTCAAACCAACCTTCCAAAGTTAGCTGAAGAAGGATCCATTTGGCTACAACCAGAAAATGTTTTGGACCAACGTGAGCATCACCTACGTCATAGAACCATCAAGGAATTGATATTCTAGTGGAAAGATACAACTCCAGTATACGCCACTTGGGAACTAGCAACCATTCTGCAACAATTTCCTCATCTCAAGCCTTGAGGACAAGGTTGTTTTTAAGGTGGCAAACATGTTAGGGTCCTAACCTGCACATAGGTAAAACAATATATTCGGATGTAATAAAGGTCAATATTAATAAGGCCTTTCAATAAAATAGAATAAGGTTGATGTAAGAAGACCTAATAGAAGCTTTCGCTTCTAGAAGGATCTTCCTCTAGATGCTTCTTTTTAGTATAAATAGGAGTCGAGGGTATGAGAACCCTAGCTTGGATATTATTGTAATAGATCTCTGCTTAACTGGAGGTTTCCCCCTCGAAGAGGCCCGTGAACATTGCTTTCAGATTCAAAGTACTTTTTCTGTTGTTATTCTTATATCATTTCAGTGTTATTGTGGTGAATGTTCTAGTTATATTGTTGTTATTCTTCCATTACTAGCATTTTATTTCTATTATGCATACATTTTATATCTGGTATATTACACGGGACTTCTGGACTTTTGGCAAGTGCTGGTGGTAAAACTCCTGAAGTAAAACTCTCGGAGTGATGTCACTTACTTACGTCACTTGATGACGTGTCATGAGCCAAGTAGCTACTACGTGTCATTCAGATTCATGATTTGCACGTTCCTGAAATGCCGATTCAACTTGACATTTGTCATTGTCTGATTGGGCTACGTGTCCTTGTTGACATAGTCTTTCTGACTTGCATCTTCGTTCACTTCAGGACTTCGGGTAATTTGACTTTTCAAGTCGCCAATTCTTTCGAAGTGAGATTCCTTGAACAATAACCTCCTTGAAACTGTATTCCCGAACTAAATGTTGTTCGTCGATCATGTTCTTAGATCGATGGCTCGATCTATCTACGATGTTTCTTTTCTAGCTTATCTTGTCATTCCACTTTAAAATAATCCAACGGGCGTGAAGACTCTTCGAAGCAGATACATGATCAAGGATGATTGCAGAACCACAACTTGCAAGTAATTTAACTTGTCACCCAAACTCCACAATTTTAAGTTGTGCGTTGTTAGTGAGTCAACCACAATCGTCAATCTTCAAGGCTATAAGATCTGGCGGTCTTGACTAATTGTGGGATTGGAAATAGCACAATATTTAATTCTCCTTTCGATCTCCATAATCTATCCCTGCTATTGATCTAGCGATTGTGCATCCAATGGTCATGAATTAATCCGACTTAATTTGATCATTTGTTGGATCAACCACAGTCGTCGATATTTGGTTTTATGAGATCTAATGATCTAGACCAATTCCAGGATTTTAACTAGTGAGTAGTTTAATTATTCTTTCACTCTCTGTAATTCATCCCTGCCGTTGATCTGGCGATTGCACATCAACGGTCTTGATTTGATATGAGTTTCACCGCGCCATACCTACTGAGTTTCAACACGCCATCTCTTCTGAGCTTTGATATTCATTCATTAACTCTCTTGAGCTTACGCTTCCTTATGAGATTGATTCCTTCTGCACATTCACGGATTCTAAGGAGTCCTGTGTACGCTCCTTGCGGCCTTCAGGATAACCTCTGGCTATCTGGAAACTCCAACTCTGTGCCCTGTGCTCGTCCTCTTGAGATTTTAGACAACAATTCCTCATAGTCTATTTGTTCCTGATGCTATCATCATTTCTTTCCTATTTTCTATCATTGCTGCCAATGTGCCATCGTCATTGCTATTCTTGACAACAATGACAAGCACACTCTTCCTGTAAACATGCCAACAACAATATGGTCCATAGTTGAATGATATCTCCTAAACCCTACCTAGTATTTAGATATTTTACCATGACTTTCTATCCAAAGCCTAATCTTCTTTTCCAAAATAATTCCATAAAGCTTGGCTAAAATCGGCCTAATCATAATGGTCCTATAATTAGAGGGAATGTTTCTCTCCCCATTTTTAAAATACGAACAACAAGTCTTTGTGTCCAGGGTTTAGGGAAGCCATGATTGACTGCTAAATTGAAGAGCTTGTCTATGTGACGGATAATGATAGGCCCTCCGATTTTAAAAAATTGAGCTTGGTATCCTTCAATGTCAGCTTTCCCAATTGCAAGCAGCTTAACCACGAACTCTATGTCATCTAAAAAAAAAACGACATTCTCTATAGGAACTATAGGAATGGTGTCCATGGCATTAGGGAACTTGAAAATACTTTTAAGGTAGGAATTCTAGTCCCTTAAGGGAATCATATTATTTTCTTTAGTATTTTGGTTTAGAATTTGGCTCCAGAACTTCTTAGGATACAACTTAGATAGTTGTGAAAGATGCTCTTTCCTTTTATTGATATAGTACCTTTTTTCCCTTTTAATTAGGGATTTGTACGTATTGGTCTTATCGAGTTTTAAGGAATCATTAGAAGCATCCCTAATGGCTTTCCTATCAATTTTACATTCTTTATCATACCAAGGATTGGTCGTTCTATTATTCTTTTTACAGGATGTCTCGAAAGAGAACTTGTTAATAGAAGTGGAAAGGGTAGTTGTAAATTTTTTCTTATAAGTTATGAGATGTAATTTACTATTTAAATCCTTTACCAAGATTATATTTATAATGGAAAAATAAAAAATCTAACCATTATAATAATAAATAATAATAATAATAAAAATAAGTTTTAGATTTTTAATATTTTAAAATATCAATGCAACCCAACCAATCAATATTTAAAGATATTTGATGAATTCTATATCAAATTTAAAAATAAATATAAAAAATATATAATTAAAACTTGCATTTAACCATACATAAAAATATTATTATGAAATATTTGTAGAGTGAAGAAGATTAATATTTGTCAAGCATGGGAAGACGGATTAATATTATTTGTAGATGTAAACATTTCAAACCCATTTTAACAAGATTTGCAAGGGACTCTGAAAACTAGATTAATCTTTCTATGTGAAAATTTCTCAAAATCTTATAGTATTTAAATTTTTTACATTTAAACAAAATTATTCTTATAAATTTTTGGAATAGTCAAATCTGCTTATTTTAGTCAATTTCAAACATGCAACCTTTAGTCACCTGCAAATGTGAAACCTCATAGTGGCCCATTCCAAACTTTTTGCATGAGGGGGGTGGGTAGGTGGGATGGGGGACAAAAATTCAAATTTCAACATGCATACCTTGTCCAACATTTTGTCGAAACCATGAAGAGACAAATACAACAAGATGGAATTTGTAACCTTACATATTCAACCTGTACTTCTTAACATGTTGAATGAATAATCTTTTTGGTTTCAACACGATTAGAAATTGAATGTGGTTTCTAGCATGTTGATTTACGCAAATCGATATATTGTACTTTTGTTTAATTATTTTATATAATAATATATGTTGGTATAATAGATATCATATTATGCCATGCATCGATCCTCCCATGTAATTGATCTCCTAATGTGGCCTCTTATTACATCATAGACTTTGATCTTGCTAAATGACCATCG
>ML799412.1:156887-167803 GCA_009831015.1 Picea engelmannii
AAGTGAATTGAAGAAGGAAGTACATGTAGGCCCTGAAGATAATTAAAGAAAAGAATTACAAAATAAGAAAGTGTCAGGTCGACCCTAATGTTAAAAGGAAGTGACATAAATTGTATAAATAAACATCATTATACATTCATTTGGTACAAGTTGAATTTCAGAGGAGATAAGAAGTAAAGAAAGCCGGATTTCAAGGGAGGATGAAGTCTTTTGGTGATGTGTTCTAAGGTATGTTATTTTCAGGTCATCTTACCATTTTTGCTATAACTTTTTTTCTAGAACGATTCAAATGATGAAATATCTATGGTATTGAGAATACATATCAAGGTACCTCTGGTAAAAATTTCAACTCTTTATTCGCTATAATTATGGAGATACACTCTGTGGAAGATAGGGTTTGTGACCAGTCTTGAAGCTAGTCAATAAACATGTGTTTTGGGTAAAAAGGTCATAACTTCTTCATAGAGAATCCAAATGAAGTGGGACGAATTTCATTAGAAAGAGTACAAACTTTAGTTTATTGGGTGTGAGTTTCAGAATCGGATGTTAACTATTGAGCGCGGGGCATTCTGTGCAAGTTCACTCTCCTGAATAGACCAGAGTTGAATAAGGTCTACCATTCTTTCTATAACCTCCTTTTGGGGAGGATTCAAGGGGTGAAAATTGGAGGAGTTTTAGATAATACATTGAGTAATATTATCTACAATATTAGAGTACTCCAAGAATTGAATAATTGCAGAAATTAAAGAAGTCTCAGGAAGCATTATCAGGTTCCATGTGACGATTGGTTGATGGTGATGATTTAATGTGAAGTTTTATTATCTCTCATATATTATTGGGTGGAAGGACGGGGAAAGGATGGAGAGTTCAACTCTTGATATTTGAGGATTGTATCTTCCTCTTGGAGGTTTATCCCTCCCTTTACATTTGGAAGCTGTAGCTATCTTTGGAAGTCATTACTTCCCTTGAACAAAAACTATTGATTATTTCTCATATATTGTGCACGGTGTATTAGTGTAAGTCTTATACTATTATTCATTTCTCATTGGATATAATTGAATGGTTTAAGTATAAGTTTAAAAAGGTTTTATAAATTGTACTTGATACTGATTCACCCCCCTCTCAGTATCAACACAGGTTGCGTTGAACCATTGATCATTTTAATTGTTCTCTTATAGAACTGGATGTCTTTAGATGGGATGTTTATTACACCCTATCCATCAATTTTGCTAGAGTACCATTGGAGGCTTGCACATTGTCTATTATTGTTACCCTTGTGTTGAAACATGATTCCCCTCATCCTTCATTTTCTTCTTCTCCTTCTGGAATGGAAGAAATTGTGGATTTTGGGTTTTCCTTTTCCTTCCATAATATGTTCTCCTCGTCAATTAATGAATTTCCCACAGGAACCGTTTGGAGTGGTTTGCAGCTGTCAAAACCTGAAAATGCTATTGTGAAACCTCAAGACTAGTGAGTGCTTATGTCCTTTGAGAAAATGCCTTATGTACATAACATAGGAGGTCAAACAATTATGCACCCCCTTTAGAAAAATGTTTTGTCCTTTATGTATCACACATAAAAAACTTTTCCATGAAAAGGTATGTCGTGAAAAAGGAAGGTTTAGCGTGATGCAATATGTTGTAGTGAAAGGAATTTTTAGTGTGATGCACACTGTGTTGCGAGGAAGGAAATTTTCAAAAAGTGAAATGTTCCACATGGAAATAAACTTTTATGTGATGTGATATGTTGCAGATAAAGAAAGTTTCCTTCTTCATGTTGAAGGAAAGTTTTGGAAAGTGTGATATTTTGCACCAAAGAAAACTTTTCCATGATGTAATATGTCACAACAATGGAAAGTTTGGAAGGATGGGATATGTCACCAACAAAGTCAATTTTTTTGTGATATGCACTATGTTGCAATGAAGGAAAGTTTTAGAATGTGGGATGTTTTGCATGGAAAGAAACATTGACATGATGTGTCATTTCCAAAAGTGAATGTTTGGATTGATTCAATATGTCACATGTAAGAAATTTTACATGTGATACGATGTAAGCAAGCAACTTTCTAGAAGATGTGAAAAGAGATTTTTGTTTTGAGCAGATCCTGAAAGTTTGGAGTGATGTGATATGTTGTGGCCAAAGAAATTTCCCTTTGTTGAAATGAAGGAAAATTTGGGAAATTATGATGTGTCATACCGAAACAACCTTTTCTATTATGAAATATGTCATAGGAAAATACATATTCAGTGAAATACACACTTTATCACATTGAAGAAAGTTTCAGAATGTGCAATGTTTCATAGCGAAAGACAATTTGACGCTATGTGATATGTCGCCATGAATGAAATTTTGGAGTGATGTGATATGTCACAGCCAATAAAGTTTCCTTTGTCATGATGAAGGAAAGTTTGGGAAAGTGAGATGTGTCACATCAACATAAATCAAAGTCAACAACACTCTGTAGTCAACCATAGTCAGTTATAGTTAAAACTGGTTAATATTTGACACACTCAAGCACATTTAACTATAGTCGAACACTATTAACCATAATCAATTATAATCAACCAAAACCAACCATAGTTAATCATTAAGAACCGTAATTAACCAAATTCAACTTATGTTATATTGCGACATTATAACATAATTCTTTTATATTTTATTTTGAAAATATGCTTCTTATATATAGAAACAAATATTTGCATCAACGACTAGGTACAAATATAACAAACATAAGGGTATATACAATATATATCATATCCTCTTTTGTAAGGAGACTAAAACAACTATGAGATGAGAATAAGCGATCAAATATAAAAATTTTGCATCTCTAATTAGCAATGACCCTTTTGGTAGGAGTTGCATATGAATCGCATTTTTCTATAATTGACAAAAAAACTTCTTGAGAACTAACCTCATTATCGAAAACAAAATATGAAGTTTCCAAAGGGTATACATAGAAAAAACCCTCAAATAGTCCAAATACTAGCCAAGGAATCCTTAATTGTTATGTTGCATTGTGAAATTCATATTGGTTTCCTCATGTTGCATTACTACATTCCTCGGTGATTATGTTGCCTCACAATGTTCATTAAGGACTATGTCACATTTTCCCATTCTATAAGGGTTAAGTTTTGTTATCCCCTAGCCTAGGGATAACTAAGGAGATCATGTCTTAAGTCCCATAGGTCCTAAACATGGAGTACCAAGAGCCAGATGACTTAAGCATGGCCCTGGAGGCCCCCTCTTTTCTTCAATGCAGTCCACATATTACCAACAAGAGTATCCATCACACTAGCTTGGTCCTGAAGTAGCAGTGAGTCTTGATCCATGAGGTAATGAGTCTGGGTATCATGGTATGTATCACTTTGATTTTTTAAGAACTTGAATATGTTGTATTGAATCCTTCTTCATTTCATGACGTTTTCTTGGAAATTATGCTCTTTTCCTTGTTCATACCTGGAAAGGTGACATGGTGCCCTAGTAAGTTGATTTCCCTTTAGGATGGGTTGCTATTGGGTGAATCTGTGAAAATTCCTCGTCTGTTCCCTCCATGCTTACCACTTTCCATATTTATTCCTTTCAAATCCACTATCCTTGTTTGGGCATTGGGATTGGCTACACTAGGAAAGGTTGTACCTTACCTCGTGGGGAGAAGGGGCTAAAGGCCCAGAGGGTAAAAGGAGATGGAAAGATTTAAAATCCAATTTGAAACCTTCGATATGTTTCACCCAGGGATCCCCAAGAAAGCTGTGAAAATCTTATTAGTAAGAAAATGGGACCCATAATATAATATAAACACTGAAGGTACTAGTTGATGGATAGGAGGTCTCATCACGAGTCGAACTATTATGACCATGGGCATGTAGTGGTACAACACTACCACCTATCTGGTCATCGAGCCAGGGTAGTGTCTCTTGGTGGTATAACCAAGAGAAAGGGGGTCTCATCACGATCCATCCTTCTCATTTTCGTGAAATTTTTGTGGATAATGCCTTCACCTATGGTCATCAAGATAGGACAATGGCCCTCAACTATTTCCTTGAAGCACAAGAACACAAGATCAAAAGATACAAAGATAAGAGTAAAAGGAAATGAGTGGGCTAGGAAACAATTTCATTTATGACAAGGTGCAACTCGCCCTCCACAAAGGCACCCATAGGTAAGACTCTACATTTCCCTATTATCACATGCACCCCATGCCCAAATATTTACCCCATGACACCTCATACACTTACATGACTTGGACTAGATCTCACCTGGGAAACACCCCAAACTCAAGAGAGGTTATCCCAATAGGAAACCCTAAGACCTTCTCCAAGCCTAAATTTTCAAATTGCATAACATCTTTGAGAATTTGTTTGGGTTAAGGGGGGTTTGATGCACATGTTTGGGTAATTTAATTTTTGGATGTGATTTACATGTTGTGATCCCTATGACTTATGAACCCTTGGAGGGTGTACTTGTTGTTTCTACAGGACCTTGTCTACTGGACAGATGCATGTGAGGGAATGCTTATCTTGGACCTTCATAGGGATCAAAGCCCATCAATGGATGCTGAGACCCCAGCCAAGGCGCATGAAAGGGATTGAAAAATTACACCGAGAGAAAGAAGGACATTGCCTTTGGAGGCACCTTGGTAGAACTAGACCCAGGGGATATTTATTCTCCCACATCAATGTTATCCCTTGAGGGCCCTGGACATCATCAAGGATACCCTAGATGTCATCCATAACTGGTCTTGTAATCTTGGACGACATTTATGAGACATTAGCACATGTGGGAAAGGTTTCAGGCCTTTGGAGGCCCAACGTTTCAATTTCTCTGCCTAGTGTTCCATACTTGCGGCTCAACATCACCCTAGAGGGGAATGACGTCACCCCTGGAGTGATTCTTAGATGCAATTTAATTTTATTTTTTCCAGATTTAATTTGTGTAAAAAAATGGCCAGGCCGGCCCAATAATTATGAACTGAAATTAATTTTATGTTAAATTTTGTATAAATAAGCAGAACATGAAATTAATGTTCATCATAACTTGTCCCTTGAGGACAAGAGGTATGAAATTTTCTCCCTATTAGGGTTATTTTCTGAAATAGTGAGGCACTACTCTTCTTGGAGGATTGTTTTAGGACTTGGATCAATTTTTTGAAGATTTATGGTGATTTTGCATGGTATATTCATGATTATTCTTGGTGCAAGTAAGTAAAATATTCATTTTTTCATCTATTGAATGGTTTATGGTAAGGTTTTTTTGCTCATACAAGATTATGAAATTGCATTGTGTATTTAATGCTTGAAGTAAGAAACTTAAAGTGCTAACTTTCTTAATTTTTATTTTCCTAGATTCATAAATTGATCTAGTAACTAGTGAAACCCTAGGGCCTTAAAGTGATAGCTCTCTAGAGGTTTACACTTAGTTATTATTCAAATTACTTCTATCCATAAAAATTCTAAGGAGGAGAAGGCACTAGGGCCTAGAAGTTCCTACACCCTAGAACTCTTCTTCTTGAGGTCAAACTCTAGGAGGACTTAAGATGCTACTCCTCTTATAAATTTTCCCTCTTGGACTTTTGTGTAAAATGGTTTATTATCATCCCTTAGAAGAAGTCACTAGCCTAGAATCCATTACCCTGAGAAGGCACTAGTCCTCTCTTCTCACTTCTTGACAAGACTACCAACCTACACTCTAACTTCTTTTGCTATTCTACTAACTTAGCCTAACTCACTAGCCTAGTTTTAAAGTACTAACTTGTTGTTGTTACTAACGTTGCTACAACCGCTATATAGCAATTCATTTTAGTTTACAAGCTAACTAAATCAATCCAGAAAATTGCATGAAGCAGAGTACTATCAATTAGAGTTAAAGTGTGTAGAAATTGCTTTTTACAAAGTGCATTTCTGAAGGTTTATTGCATCTATCATCACTCTTTCTTTGCTATTGTTACAGTTATTTGGGACAACTTGTTAAAAATCATTAGTTGGTTGATAAATCTATAGAATTTGTACTAGGCGGGTCGCTATCAAAAAATTCTAAAGGAATGTGTTTAACTACCTTACAAAAGTACATTTATGAAATCTATTTGTTGTTGTCATAATTGTTAATTTGTTGTTGTTATAAGTACATTTGATAGCCCTTTAAGTTCATTACTTGACTTGTATTGATCTAGAAATTGTAAGTGGAAAAGGTACTATCATTGCAAAGTCCTTATATCTCATTATTTGTCATCATAAGTTGAAATTTAGGGATATATATATTATTGTTGTTATACATTTATCTTTTTTCATGCATAGAATTTTTTGGTAGCAGACTTTTTGTAGTCACCGATTGAAGGCATTGATATCATTGGTTATTATATAATGTTTGTTGTTTTTTTGGTAAAGGGCAGATATCATTCACCTTATTTCCCCTTGAACCATTTAACATAACCTTACCAAGTGACTTCATTCATTTGAGTGACCTAGAGAGAGGTCCGGTATTACCTTGTCTTATCCTCCTTCATCAACCCACTATGTCCTGGGACGTCTCCCTTGGAGTGGGTCTTTCCTCCTCCTAAATAGAAACGGGTATCCTATTGATGTAATAGTGACAGGATTACCCTCATGTTACACCAATCTAATCCTACTTTCCTTTAGTATTTTGGAAAGTATAGATTGTGCGATAACATTTTTGGCGTCGTTGCTAGGGAACACTAAGTCCACTTTCCTCAACGACAATTTTTCGGTAAGTATTGTACTGAAATCCTTTACTTCACAAAGCTTACCTGACAAATCTTTTCCCTTTGATGATCCCTAAAAGGATTATCTGCCAACTCCACTAATAACAAATCCAATCATGTCTTGTCACTGGTACTTGAGTAATTTTAAACCCTTGGATATGAGTGAAATTCCGGGTTACCCTTGACAAATTCCTCTGAGGTTTGAAAACTTGATCCGTAGATTCAATGGTAATGATGGGGTTAGGGCGGAAGATCACATGGATAAATTTTGGGCTTTCTTTCAAATCCACCCTATCAGTGATGATGTTCAATATTTGGCAATGAAACTTTTCTCTGCCACTCTTCATGACAATGCTAGGAAATAATATGATGATCTCCCTAATGATAGCATCACATCTATGGACCAATTACAAGAAACATTTCTCGAGAAATGGGGTATTAAATTAGAAGATACCCACATGCTAATAAAAAGACTCGAATAGATGAGACAAACTAAGAATGAGATTATCAAGGAATTCCATACCAGGTTTGAACTTTTGCTACAACAAATTCCTAGAAGCCATCATCTTGAAGATGAGTACCTCTTTTACCTCTATACCAATGCACTCTTAGTGTAATTAGGATTTTTCCTTAGTGAAAAATGGATAAGAACAATCCAAGAAGCTTATCACATGGCTATACAAATCGAGGAAAATATCTCCTTGTTCAAGGGAGAACACCTCTTTACTCCATAAATCAAAGTTGATGCCCAAAGATACGCCAACTACTCTTAGTTTATAGAGATTAGCTTATCTTGAGATATTCTTTAGTAAATTACATGAAATATGGGAACTAGTCATCGAACAACAAGAGGTTGAGGAGAGGGATCCTAATGAAGGTTACCAATCCCATGACGAATAACAATAATTTACTCATCCTTCTACGGAGGATAATGAGGACCTGGTTGAAGAGCGAGATCTTGAAGATATCAAACATGATGATGAGGTATTAATGTGTGCTCCTCCCTCTGATGAAACCATCTGAAATCCTACTCCTCCTACACAAAAAGAAGAGGATGAGTTTAGTCATTTTCCTTTTCATGTTTTTTATGATACCCTATTCTATAATTCAGAAGGTGGAGAATAAAGGGAATCCTTGGATGAGCTAGACCCTCTGTATTATGAAGCTGAAGATGTAGGGGAAAATAATGAGGATGAGGCACTAATTCTTGCTCTTACATTTGATGAAGTATCCAAGTCTTTGATGCTCCTTCACAGGAAGAAATGAACACGGTAAGTTGTTTCCCTTTCCAAGATTTTGAATGTGCTTTGTTTTGTGATTTAGAAAGTGAAGAAGTGTTAGAGTAGCCCTTGGATGTTTTAATCCCTTTGTGTTATGATAAAGGTAATGAGATGATTGATAATACTGATGAGTTCATACATGTTAGGAAACATAAATGGGATGTGATTGGGTATGATGGGGATCCCATTTACGACATTGAGGTTCATTTCCAAATGTTGTCTTTACAACTATCATATGAGGTTACTAGTAATTTTGACATTTGGCAACAAGGGGATGATGTAGCTACATATGTTTTCCAAGCACCCAAGGGTGATCTAGTTCTATGTTCTCCTAATGATTTCCAGTCATACCTTGAGGATTTTGATGAGTATTCCTTTGAACACTTGGATTTATTCTATAAATAATAATATCAACCATCATTGTGCTAAGATCTTGATAAGGGTAAGGATGTTTCTTTCCTAAAGCAGGATACTTGTGACAAGGTTTTCCATCTCTCTTCAATTACTTTACCTAGTTATGTCACTAAATATGTATTTGGGAAACATGTTCCTTGTCCCAATTTTTCTCTAGGGAAGAGCCTTCTTTTAGAATTCAAGGGTAGATTGAATACCTTAAGAAGAAGTTTAATATCTCATTCTTTTATCTTTCCCTTAAAAATTTGTCAATCATCCTCTAGATTCTTGATAGTTCCCTCTCAGAATTCGGGGATTGATGACATCCAAGGTAGTCAACCTTCAGACTCTTTGAGACAACCTCTTAAGTATTTGGCCTTGCATGATCCTTTTATGAGATGGATTGAGAGCACTTTTCTAGAAGTATGACTTGGCATAATTTTGTCTCTCTCTCCCACCTCCAAGAGGTAGACTTTACAAATTCGTATGATATAATCCATGCTCTAACTCATGTTATTTTTTGCTTAACTTGTCAATGTTTTGGTTTTTAATGAAGCACCGAGGTAGGTACTATGAGGTATTTCTAGGATGGTTTCACTAGTTATATGACTACACCTAGCATTCAACTAATAGGTAAGTAGAGGTAGGTAGGCATTTGTATCCATTGTATATACCATTTTCATATCATGTTAGCATAGTTGTAGTTGAATTTTCATATTTTCTTGATTAATGACGTATATATGTATTCTCATAATCATAATCATATGTTAGATTAGAGACGCTTTTATCATATATGGATGAAGGGGTGATATCACCACCCTAGGGATTACTAATATTGTTTGTCGATATTTATAAGACATAGGTCATACTAGAGATGTTGAGGTTATCATGCACTCTATGGTGGGAAAATGTCCCCGAGTTGGAGCCGAATGTTATCCCCTAGCCTAGGGATAACTAAGGAGATCACATATTGAGGCCCATATTTCCTAGACATGGAGTACCAAGGGCCATAAGACTTGAGCATGGCCCTGGAGGTCCCCTCTTTTCTTCAGTTCATTCCACATATTACCAACAACAATATCCTTCACATCAGCCTAGTTCTGAGGTAGAGGTGAGTCTTGCTCCATGAGGTAATGATTTTGGGTATCATGGTATGTATCACTCTGATTTTTGAAGCATTTGAATATGTTGTATTGAATCCTTCTTCATTTCATGACATTTTCTTGGAAATTATGCTTTTTGCCTCATTCATACCTCGAAGGGTGACATGGTGCCCTAGTAAGTTGATTTCCCTTTAGGATGGGTTTCTATTGGGTGAATTTGTGAAAAGTCATCGTCTGTTCCCTACATACTTACCACTTTCCATCTTTATTCCTTTCATCTCCCCTATCCTTATTTGGGAATTGGGATTGGCTACACTAGGAAGGGTCGTACCTTACCTCGTGGGAAGAACGGGATAAAGGCCCAGAGGGTAAAAGTAGTTGGAAATATTTAAAATCCAATTTGAAACCTACGAGATGCTTCACCTAGGGATGCCCGAGAAAGTAGTGAAAATATTCTCAGTAAGAAAAGGGGACCCATAAGATAACACAAACACTCAAGGTACTAGTTGATGGATAGGAGGTCTCATCACGAGATGGCCTGTTATGACCATGGGCATGTAGACGTACTAAACTACCACCTATATGGTCACCAATCCAGGGTAGTGTCTCTTGGTAGCATGGCCAATAGAAAGGGGGTCTCATCACAGGAAAGCCTTCTCATTTCCGTGAAATGTTTGTGGATAACACTGTCACCTCTGGTCATCAAGTCATGATAGTATCCCTCAACTATTTCCTTGAAGCACAAGAAAAAAAGATCAAAGGAAATAAATCTAAGACTAAAAGGAAATGAATGGGATAGGAAACAATTGCATTTATGATAAGGTTCAACTCTCCCTCCACAAAGGAAACCACAAGTAAGAATCTACATTTCCTTGTTATCACATGCACCCCATGCTCAAATATTTACCCCATTCCACCTCATACACTTGCATTACTTGGACTAGATCTCATCTGGGAAAAACCCCAAACTCAAGAGAGGTTAGCCCAATAGGACACCCTGAGACCTTCTCCAAACCTAACTTGTCAAATTACATAACGTCGTTGAGCATTTGTTTGGGTTAAGGGAGGTTTGATGCACATGTTTGGGTAATTCAATTATTGGATGTGATTTACATGCTCTGATCGTTGTGAATTATGAACCCACGAAGGGCGTACTTGTTGTTGTTGCAAGAACTTGAAAGTTTTAAACCTATGAAGTAAATAAATGCATATATATTCTTAGGTAAAACAAAATTTAATCAATGGCTCGTTCACATATTACACAAAGATTTATACTGGAAACCCTCAACCGTGAAAACCTTTCTTATATTCATTATATCGAATTTCACCATTCACCATACAATATATATACAATGTTTTTAGGTATTCCATAGATACCAAAACCCTAATCCCTTAATCCAGAATTAATTTACAAAACCGCTAAAA
>ML799413.1:40662-68650 GCA_009831015.1 Picea engelmannii
TATTTTGTTGACTGATTTTATGTCTAATATGATGTGTTTATGAAATCCGAAATTAAATGGCCCCCATATTTATCAAATGTTTAGTCAAGACAAACTGGTTGTAATTTCAATACTGATAGATTAATTCTGATTGGGAACTGTTCAACGTACATAAAAACTGTAGTATGCCTTCCAAGATCTCATCCTGAGCAATTTGCAGAGGTTGGATTAAAACTTGGAGGGAAGTAGGGAGTCTTTCCTTAACCGATTGGCAGCTGTAAGAATTTTTGTGAATTTAACCAGTAACATAATCTGATAAATGTTCATAAAGTTGGATATGGTTTCCTTGCGTTGGTGTCCTTTATGCAGTTTTTAGTTGAATTTTGATTTCCTTGTGCGTTTTTGCATCCCGGAAGGCCAATCTGAGACCCATACCTGTCGCCCAGCTTCTGTGTCTGCGTAAATTATCTTGGGCAAACCTGGACTGTTTTTACCTCTGACTAGCTTTGGAATTGGATTCAATGACTTGGGCGTTAAACCCTTTGTGGTCGCTGTGTGTGTCTTACCCCCTTAATGGTTGAGTGTGCACCTTTTTCCCGCGGGCATCGGGCAGACAGGCGCATTCTTTTTGAGTTTGATTCATGTGATTCCTGTTGTCTGAGCATAGTAGCCAGTGGCGAGTTGTTTGCTTATTGGGTCTGTGATTTTTCCCTCCAGACTAGAATCAGAACCCTTGCGATTGATTTTCGTTCTAAGGTTTAATGCCTTGCGTTCTGATCGCTTAATTTTGGGCATCTGTCCTTGCGCGTGCTTGACCGCGCGTTTACTGGGGCATATCCCGCTACCGCATTTCCCTTCCTTCCAGCTCTGTCCAGTTCAGGTGCCAGCTCACCACCGCGGGCATGCAGTCTTGGTGGTCCCTTCCTGGCGCATCCTTGATCATTCAAATTTCCGGGTGTCTGTTTGCCGTTCGATAGGGTTAAATTTCATGACAGGGTTGGTTGATGTATAGCGGCATCTGTAAGGAGTTAAATTTCAGTGTTCACGGTTATGGTTGGCACTTGGTTTTAAATCTGGTTCATTTTCTTTTAAAAATTTGGTTAAGAGATACAGTTATACGTACTGTCCGTTGCTCACGGACTTCAATTTAAGGATTTTACTTTTATGTTGTTGATTATAGAGGGCCGATTCCCATTGTGTCGGGCTTCTGAAGGGCCACGGTAGAGAACGGTTAAAATTAATGATGATAATTATGGAATGCCGGACTCCAAGGCGAATTTTTAGCTGTGAAATTGTTAATGACAGGGTAACTCCAAAATGAACGTTATGTAGCGATTACTCCATTGTCATATGACTGCGATACGAATAAATGTTTTATGATTACTCGTTGGCTGCCTACAAGAAGTGTGATAACTGTTACGCGGTTTCTCCTGTGCAAGCGGATCCTTAACTGACATAAACCTTCTGTCATTTTCCCTCCCTATCGTTGGTTTTCATTATTGTCTTTTAACGCTGGTAACCGGGCGCCAAGTTAACAACAGGTGGAGCGACTGTGGTTTTCAGGACTGCATATAACAGTTTTAGGTTTTCTTTTTAATGCTTCACATCTGGCAATTTCGATTTTAGAAGTATTCCGTTATTTAGTTTTTATGGTAGCCATCGAATACTATTTCCCTAAATGGTAACAAGACGCCCTTCTCTATTGACATATAAAATTTTGTTATTCTCATTGTCCCTTTTAAAACATCATTATTTACGTCACCTTTAAATAAAGTCCTTATTAACTATGTCATTTTAGGTGTGGCTATTCTTATACATATGGCCATTGAGGCGGTGCTGTAAAATTTTGATTGATGTCATGTTGTGATTAGAATATGAGGCTACTTATTGATATGAGGTTATCATATACATGATATCAATATTAAACTGGTTATTCTCATTGTCATTTTTTTTAAACATTATTATTTATGTCACTTTTAAATAAGGTCCTTATGAAATATGTCATTTTAGGTGTGGCTATTCTTATACATATGGCCATTGAGGTGGCGTTGTAAACTTTTGATTGATGTCATCTTGTTACTAGAATATGAGGCTGCTTATTGATATGAGGTTATCATATACATGGTGTGATGTTAGGCATTTTATCATAGTCATTCTAATAGGATTATTATTATATATTGACACTGTGTTATGTTGTTATGTTCCRTCRTGAGGTTGGMTAHAATTATGAAGTAGTTTGATGTYACCTCCTTAATCATTGCTATCTTTAAATTATTGTTATTTAATTATTGATAGTTGATATATCCAATGCAACCCCTTTTACTTTTGTCAAGTTTTTAAAATTCTAGACTCCACTTTATTTACAATGTATGTGTCTTTTTCATTTGAAATTACCTATCAATATGATGTCATTATTATTGGAACTTAGCAAAGGTTTTTGTCTTGGAAGGTCGTCATCATTTTGTGGTCCATAGCATAAATAAAGATGACTTTCGGACTAGAGATTGTCCTTGTAATGTGGTGGGTTACTAAGTGGTAAGATTTGTGCTTGTAATTTAATTATAAGGTCAAAGGAGGGGTTAGTTCTTGTGGAAATAAACAAAAGTTAGTGTTGATATCTTACAAAACGTAATAACATTGCTAATTCATTACGATGCTAAGGAACTTCGGCGTTGATGACTTATAAAAGGAGGGTGCCCTGAACTAAGCGCCATAAACCTTTAAAGTTTTTAAATAAGGAAAGTTGTTCATTAAGTAGTGTGAACTTGGGTATTCGTTGTCGGAGTCCTTGGGTCACGCGCCTTCCATAAAGGGGCGTATTTGTGCTTCTTACTTATGTTGCACTTGATTGTGATCTGTTGGTTGCTTGGTCTGTTGTGTCGGGTGGGATGTAGACACCTCCATGTTCCTCAGAACAGTCGCCAGCCCTGAGACCTTAAATGGTTAAAGGCGATGGGAACCTGGGCTTGAGTGTTGCTTATGTGTCATGGAGGTCCTAACCTTGCAAGGTAGGACGGGTGGGAGGTCAGTCGTATTTAGTGGTCAGTTTTACTTTTGTTGTGGTTGCGTCTTGTTGGTCGTCGAGTGGCGACGTAGAGTTAAGTATGTTGTTACTTCCACACGCGCGCACACACCTAAAACACACAAAAAAAAAATAAAAAAAAATTGCACCTATCACTCGAACGGTTGTCGTAACGAGGCGGTTCGTTACAACTATCTGCAACTAAATTTAATTATTGAGAATAATAAGTATAGACCTATCATGTACTATTCCATGAATATTTGTATAAAAGAAAAGACATGGGCCCAAATGAATGATTTAATGGATCATGGCCCTCAAGGCCATTACTCATGCCCTAAAAAGGGAATATTTAGTTTGTGAAGGGACATAAGCTTGAATTAAATCATAGACATAAGAAGGAAAAGAATTATGGAAAGACCTATGGTTTGAGGAGAAAATTTAAGTAATTAGGTCTAGTTTGATGCCAATTTTAGGAGTTATTTTTCAAGCATAGTGTCTTGAACCACTACATAGGACCTATAGAAGGAATATATGTATTATGAGGGGTATATAAGATTTAATTAGAGGTTTGGGTACTTAAATAATGGGTGTTGTGGTCCAAGTCATGTTTTAGGGGAAAAAACTAAGGACTTAAGCCAAAACCAATATGTTTGGAGCTCTTGACCCATTTTGGGGTCTTAGAGTAGTATACAAGCCAATATAAAGATTTTATTTCAATAGTGAGACATGATTTAAAAATGGTTGAAAGCCTATCTATCCATTGGGATTATTTTATCCACCTTAACCTAGAAAAGAAATATTAAAATCTCTAAATTTACAATGAATCTGTTTTAAGTAATTACTCATATCATATTATTTACTAGAGTGATAACAAATAAAAGACATGACTCAATAAAAAGATGTCTATATAGATTTTTAATTATTGAAAGATCTATTTTAAATAATGGCTCATATATCTAGTTACTAACATGATACAAATCATTACTTAAAACTAAATCCATCATATATTAAGAGCCTACGTAAAAACCAAATTATAGAATTATTTTCTCTTTATGTTGTCTCTAGTTATCAACATGATACAATTCATTATTTAAAAAAGATCCATCGTAAGTTTAGAGTTTTGAACCACTACAAAATAGCTACAAAAGGAATCTTTAACGGGTATATAGGATTGAATTAGAAGTTTGGACATGGTAGGGATGGGTATAATGATCAAAGACATGTTTTAGGAATATAATATTGGGGTTTTTCCTATGTGATTTAGGGCTTAAATATGGATCTTTAAGACATGTTATGGGTTTGAGCGGGATTAATTATTTCTTTAGATCCAAACTATTTATAAGAATGATTTAATTAAGAAACCATATGACCTAAATATATGTACAAGTAGTAATTAAAGATCTAGGATATACTCAAAAATGTGTGAGGCATAAACAAGGAGCTATACTACTTTTAGGTATTTATGTATCTTATTCAAGGATGATCTTGGAATAATAAGAGATTCATATTTCCTAATTAAAAATATAAAAAGATTAATTGTAGATTTATATTTAAATAAATGATATACACATTGTAATTACATAAGTTAACCAGGTTTATTATTTAACTATGTTTTTCATAAATTAATATCGTGAAACATGGTAAACGTTTTCATATTTTAAGTTGTATATATATGCATAGATGTGGATTTACATAATGGAAATGAATTTATTTTAATAAGAAAAAAAAAAACCATAATTTCTAAAAATAAAAATCTAATTGTTTTAATAGTTGAAAATTTAATTGTTATTATTTTGGTTTTTTAGATTTTAGGTTTTTCCCAAAAATTTCATAATTCACATTCATATAATATAGAGGATACTCATAGTTAATACTGTAGTCAATGTGTCTTATTTTAAAAAATATATTTAAATGTGTTAATTATATATATATATATATATATATATATATATATATATATATATATATATATTTTCTAAATTTATAATTTTAAAGAAAATATTATATTTTCTTTATTTTATTTTAATATAAAATTTATATTTTTAAAATATAGAATATATTTAAATATGTTAAAATTATATATATATATATATATATATATATTCTAAATTTATAATTTTAAAGAAAATATTATATTTATTTTATTTTATTTTAATATATAACTTATACTTGATGTTTAGTAAAAAAAAATTTTAAGTTTTAGTTTATGTATGTTGGAGTTTTACACACTCAACTAAATCTCATAACTTATTTTTACATTAGTAGTTACTTTCATATATGTTTGTGTATTCCAACATTATTTATAAAATAGGCTGAATTGTTCCGGAGGGACGGTAGCAGATCGAACTATGCCAGGAGTGTCGATGCTGCTAGTCTTCTGGTTGTCGGTGCAGGTTTCAGTCCAGATGTCGATCCAAGTGTTGTTATACTTGATGCTTAGCTTTCTTTCTACTTGATTTTCTCTCACGTCCCAATACGAGTTGACATCTAATAAGCTTTTTTATACCTATGTATTTTTTTTTTACATTCTTTTATATGTATAAAATATTACATCAATATAAAGACACATTCTTATATATGAAAACTATAATTTTTATATGGTTATAAAAAAATTTCATTTCAATTTTCTATATATATTTTATCATTTTCTATTATTTAAAAATGAGAATTTCAAAATTGTTAAAAGATTTTTAATTTTATAAAGTCTTATTATCATGAATATAGTTATCATGAGAACATGTATATGAAAATCATTTGACAAGCATAATTTTATTTGAAAAATGAAAAATATTATTACCTATATCACTTGTTGAAGTACATATATGAATCTACAACATAAAAATCTAATAATCTCATATAATTATTTACAACTTTGACAATTGAATTTAACTTAGATACTTAAAGAAAACAAATGTTATTTCTTTATTAAATATATACATAATAAATTATGAAATTAATTAGAAAAAATAATTAGGGGGGGGGAAATGGGAGGAGCACCTGTGCAAAATTGAGTCGTTTATTTTAAAAAGAAAATTAAAAAATAGGTTTTTCCAATAGAGAGTGAAGTGTCAATTAGGAATTTGCATGAGAAGGTGAGGTGTTAAGTAGGAAAAGTTCTATAAATATAAGGGGAAAACCATGGAAGGAGCATGAAGAAAAGGGAGAGAGTGAAATGCTACCAAAAATTCTAATGAAAGAAGACTTGATTGAATCATGAAGTGGTGTTGTATTGTTTACGGTTCTAGTAAAAAAGAAGTTGTGAGGCAAGTCCATGCAGTTTGGGGGTTTTAGGGGAGAAGTTTTCAGTAAAAAATAAGTTGTCCTACTCCATGCAGCTTGGGGATTTTAGGGGAGAGAGTTAAGAAGGAAATTGAAACTTGTTTCAAGTAACTAAGCCATAAATCCACACTGATATAATTTTTTTTTTAATGTTTTAGATTTTGTATTATGAAATTATATAAATCTAAAACTAAAACTAGGTGAAAATTCTAAATAAGAGTGTGAATTTGAGAGTTTTTTTATGGAGTATGTAAATATGGTTTAGATTTAGCTATATAATTCATTGGGAGACTAATATGTGGATGAGGTGATTACACTCATTTTTTTTAACATGGAAAAATAACATAATCCCTTTTTATATTCAACTAAGAAAAGCAAATATCAGAGAGCATTATGGGTTTTTGAGTTGAGCAGGTGCAAAGAACTTAATGGGATTTTGTGATGAGTCACTGAGGGTATTTCTTTTATTTTCTATTTTCTCTATTTTTTTTCTAGATTGTTGTTATCACTATGTGGATGGTTATTTCTCTGTTAAGTTGAGAAAAAACATGAAAAATGTAAATTATTTGATAGATGCACTTGTGTTGTTCTTCTTTTAAGGTGTTGAATCTATTTTAGATGGGGAATATGTTTATTTTTGTTAGCTTTGCTTCAGCTATTATGATGTGTTGTAGGTATTAAATATTTTTATCTTTGTTTAAATAATCGTTTTGGTTTAATCTTCAACATCACTTCGTGAATGATTATTTTCTAGTAAGTTGAGAAAAACATGAAAAATGTGCATTATTTGATAGATGCACTTCTGTTGTGTTTGTTTTAAGGTCTTGAATCTATATAGGCTTAATATGCTTGTTAACTTTTATTCAGGTATTGTGATGTGTTTAGGTATTGAATATGTTTATCTTTGTTTAAATAAGTATTGTGATGTGTTTAGGTATTAAATATTTTTATCTTTTTTAAATAATAATTTTGGTTTAATCTTCACCATCTCTTCTCCAACTCAATACTCATCTTATGATGTGTTTTTTTAAATGTCTATAATCTATTTTACACATGTAATGTGTTCGTTAACTTTGCTTTAGGTATTATGATGTGTTTTAGTTATAAAATATTTGTATCTTTGTTTAAAAAATCATTTTTCTTTAATCTTCACCATCACTCTCTGAATGATTATTTCTCTATTAAGTTGAGAAAAAAATGAAAAATGTGCATTATTTGATAGACGTTGTGTTGTGGTTGTTTTAAGGTCTATTTTACATCGTTAATATGTTTGTTAATTTTTATTCAGGTATTTAAATTTTATTAGATATTGTGATCTCTTTAGGTATTGAATATTTTTATCTTTGTTTAAATAAGTATTGTGATGTGTTTAGGTATTGAATATTTTTGTCTTTTTTAAATAATCATTTTGGTTTTGTGAATAGTTATTTCTCTCTTAAGTTTAGAAAAACATGAAAAATGTGCATTATTTGATAGATGCACTTGTGTTGTCTATTTTAAGGTCTCGAATCTATTTTACATGCGTAATATGTTTGTTAATTTTTATTTATTGTGATGTGTTTAAGTATTGAATATTTTTCTCTTTGTTTAAATAAGTATTTTTTTTTTTTAAGTAAAAAGGTGAATCCTGTTATATTAAAAATTCAAAAAGAAAATACACCATGACACACAGGTACCCTGCCCGGAGGAAACCAGGGTACATGTCCATTTTCATCAACAGTTTAGTAAGGCCTATGCTAACACTAACAAGGATATTAACTAAAAGAGCTACAACTCTGAGAAACATCAAAAGAAAGGGAGTTGGAGACAATGTTGAACGGAAGAACCTATCCACCAGAGTCCTCGCAGTCGTCCATCGCCTTGCCGATGCTGACAGGAATGGCATAGAGCTGAGCGCAGGTGGGGCATTTTTGCCTTGGTGTATCACTAGAGTAAGCTACATACACAATGTCCAAGTGTTGGCTAACACGGACAACCCTAAAGATTTGGTCGCCCACCATACTGCGGACCTCGAAGATCAAGTTAAGGTGCTCCGGGTGAAGGGGTGGTGGCGGGGGTGGTGACTTTTGTTTAGCATCCATCTCCTGGTGACCATGTTGCTTCCTCTACTACTACGAATCGGTGTTGCTTTCCGGCAGCTCCTCCTCTACCAGGCAGGTGGCGAATTCCTCAGTGGGAGCGTCGTTGGGACCATGTGCTTCTCTCGAGATGGGCGGTGGTGTTTCTTATTCAATGCACTCCGGGGGGTTCCAATTATCCGAAACCGTAAACATTCGACTTTCAGAGAAGTCTGGGGGGAGTTCCATGGTCAGAATTTCCTCGACATAAGTTCTGGGGGGCGAGTTTATTGTTGTGGTCTCCTTGCGTCTTCTTCTCTTAGCCAGAACTAGAGCCTATTCAAACCACTTTTGTCTTTTCCTCCTGGAGTCATTCATGTACCATCCTGTTCCTCTACGGGGTCTACCTCTACCTCGCGGCATAGTGAGAATAAGGACCAATGCCAGGATGTCTCCTACACTTCTATTCCTGCTCAGCTCTGTGAGCTGCGAATACATCCTATGGGTTCTGAAAAGGTAGATAATAACATAAACGGTGGTTGCAGCCATTAAAGGTGAGAGC
The DNA here is from genome assembly GCA_009831015.1 of Picea engelmannii. Taxonomy (NCBI): domain Eukaryota; kingdom Viridiplantae; phylum Streptophyta; class Pinopsida; order Pinales; family Pinaceae; genus Picea; species Picea engelmannii. Next base: position 49,562 of record ML799413.1, read on the forward strand.
TTAATGCTCTGGCTAGTCGACCTGTTCTCGCACATGAGAGGCCCCATCAATAGACGGAGGCCAACGGAGGTGAGAGCCCTCATCACTGGCAATGTTGTGAGGGCGGTTGGCCACCATAAATGGCCTCTCCTTGCGCACCTCCACGTGCCCCTTCTTTTCCGCATGGCACCCCATCCGGGGGTTGTTTAAATAAGTATTGAGTTGTATTTAGGTATTGAATATTTTTATTTTTTTTAAATAATTTTTTTTGTTTGATATTCATCATCTCTAGTATAAGAAACCAACTAGGTATAAGTATTAATTTTATGTTTTGTTTTTTAAATGTTTAAAATCTATTTTACACATGTAATATGTTTGTTAACTTTGCTTAAGATATTATAATGTGTTTTAGGTATTAATTTTTTTTAATTTTTGTTTAAATAATCATTTTTGTTTAATATTCACAATGTCTTATATTTTCAATAATCTCAATAAAACACCACCTTAATATTAAGTATTAATTTTATACTGTAACTTTATTTAATCATTTCTTTGTTTTAAAACTAGTTTGTAACTTCATGGGTTTTAGTTATAATCATTTCTTTGTTTAAAACTAGTTTTTCACTTCATGGGTTTTAAAAGTAGTTTAACTTACCTCTTTTATATATTGAGTTATTGCTTTTATTTTCTTCTTATATATACTAAAGACATAAAAACTGAAAAATATTTTAAATTTAGATATTATCCTCTCCTTATAAGTTTTTCTTTACCTTGAAGTGATTTCTTCCTTTTGTTTTAACATTAATTTAACCTCCATATTTTAGTGTTACTAACTATCTATTTAAATTATATTCTGGTAATACATTTTTCCTCACAGGGGTGAAGAAATGAGATTGAAACCAGTGAAATGAATCTCGTAGCATCAATCATCACTTTCGAGGCTTGCACCCAGTAATTCAGACTTCCCAGGTGGTCACCCATCCCAAGATGCCTCTGGCTAAAGCACGCTTAACTATGGAGTTTTCCCCACAATCAATCCCACTTAGCTCGCTACTCCATCTGCAAAACCTTAGCAAGTATTGTGCCTTATGAACTATCCAGTTACAGCTCCCTTCACTCTTATTATTTAAGCATAGAGGGCCTTCTGCAGTGCAACATATTAGATATCATTTTTGAGATTAATTGTGTAGTGTAAGTCATTAATCTATGACCCATATCCATGAGTATTAGTCGCAAATGACCAATAACTCTCATGATTTGAATAGTCCACTTAGCACTCATTGCATTGGGTGATGCTCATAGGGGTGAAGAAATGGGATTGAAACCAGTGAAATGAATCGCATATCATCAATCATCACTTTCGGGGCTTGCACACAGTAACCAAGACTTCCCAAGTGGTCACCCATCCCAAGATGCCTCTATCTCAAGCGTGCTTAACTATGGAGTTTTCCCCACAATCAAGCCCACTTAGCTTCCTACTCCATTTGCAAAACCTTAACAAGTATTGTGCCTTATGAACTATCCAGTTAGAGCTTCCTTCACTCTTATTATTTAAGCATAGAGGGGCTTCTGCAGTGCAACATATTAGATATCATTTTCGAGATTAACTGCGTAGTGTAAGTCATTAATCTATGACCCATATCCATGAGTGTTAGTCGCAACTCACCAATAATTTTCATGATTTGAATAGTCCACTTAGCACTCATTGCATCGAGTGATGCTCACAAGGGTGAAGAAATGGAATTAAAACCAGTAAAATAAATCATATAACATCAATCATCATAACGAAATATAATTAATTATCTGCTTTTATTTTTGTTGGGAAGGTACTCGAGTGAACTAACTTCATATTTATTTAATATATTGATGAAGTAGTGAAGTGCAATTATTTACCATAAGTGTTTTTGGTGGCGAAAAGTGACCCATTCAATGACATTGGCCACTCACACATTAAGTTTATATATTTACTAGCATGAAAAAGTTTTGATGATCGGCCACTATTAGTTTTAGTGATTTTAATTTTTAGGTTAAAGTTTTGTTTTATACAAAAGCGTATTGATGCCGACAAAACTTTGGTGGAAAACCCTAATATATAACAACACTAAAAAAACTATAATGGGTTGGGTGAATCAAGTTTTAAAAAAACTATAATGGGTTGGGTGAATCAAGTTTTATTATTGTGGGATATGATTAAGTTTTTATGGTGTATATAGTTTTTATGCATCGAAAAAAGCCATAATATTATGGGTTTTTCCTCTGTGATTTAGGGTTAAATATGGATCTTTTTGGACATATTATGGGTTTGAGTGGGATTAATTATTTTTTAGATCCAAACTATCATAATAATGACTTAATTAATAAATTATGTGACCTAAATATGTGTACAAGTAATAATTAAAGATCTAAGATATACTCAAAAATGCATGAGGCATAAACAAGGAGTTATACTATTTTTAGGTATTTATGTATCTTATTCAAAGATGGTCTTGGAATAACAAGAGATCCATATTTCCTAATTAAAAATATAGAAGGACTAATTGTAGATTTATATTTAAATAAATGATGTACACATTGTAATTACATAAGTTAACCAGGTTTATTATTTAACTATGTTTTTCATAAATTAATATGATGAAACATGGTAAACGTTTTCATATTTGAAGTTGTATATGTGTGCATAGATGTGGATTTACATAATGGAAATGAGTTTACTTTAATAAGAAAAAAAAACCACAATTTCTAAAAATAAAAATCTAATTGTTAGTAGTTGAAAATTTAATTGTTAATATTGTGGTTTTTTAGATTTTAGATTTTTCTCAAAAATTTCATGGTTCACACTGGTATAAAATAGAGGATACTCATGGTTCATACTGTAATCAATGTGTTTTATTTTTGAATATATATATATATATATATATATATATATATATATATATAGAGAGAGAGAGAGAGAGAGAGAGATTGGTTGGTTATATGTTTTAAATTTACAATTTTAAAGGAAATATTATGTTTTTTTTGTTTTATTTTAATATATAACTTATACTTTTAAAATATAGATGTCTAGTATTTTTATTGTAAGTTTTAGTTTCAGAATGCTACACTATTAGCACAGGAATATATTAAATTTTATTATTGATTAACAAATAAACTATTGCGCTTCATTTATCTGGTGTTAATATTTTAATTTTTGTTAATCACTTACCTGGCAACTAGTTAGCTATCAATGTAATTTTTAAATATGATTAGGTAAATGTAAAAAACTAAACACATAAACGGATGTCTTTATAATAGCTAGGAAGTTAATGATTGAAATCACAGCCATTTATTTTCTATGACTACTAAGAATATTGGAGTCATATTTAATCATGTCCATAGAAAACTTATTAAGCTCTAAACTCCTATTAAATTTGCCCATTATCAATAAGTGTATGCCTTTCAACTTAACTAAATAAAATTTTACACACAACTAAATCTCATAACTTATTTTTAATCTCATAACTCATTTTTACATTAATAGTTACTTTCATATATATATTTATATATTCAAACATTATTTATAAAACCTGGAGTGTTGATGCTGCTAGTCTTCTGGTTGTCGACTTCTAGTTGTCTATGCCCGTACTTGATACAGGTTTCAATCCAGATGTCGATCCAAGTGTTGATTTTCACGTCCCAATATGAGTTGACATCTAATAAGTTTATATATATATATATATATATATATATATATTACATTCTTCTATATGTACAAAATATTACATCAATATAAACACACATATTATATTTAAACACACATATTATATTTAACAGATAACATTTCAATTTTATGAAAACTACATTTTTATATGTTCATAAAAAATTTCCATAAATAGTTTAGGATGCTAATTAAAAAAATTTCATAAATAATTTAGGATGCTAATTGAATTTTCTATATATATTTATCGTTTTCCATTATCTAAAAATGAGGTGTACATATATTTTAAAATTGTCCTTTTATATTTAAGGATTTCTAATTTTATAAATTTTCATTATTATAAATATAATTATCATGAGAACATGTATATGAAAATCATTTGACAATCATAATTTTATTTGAAAAATGAAAAATATTGCTACCTATATTACTTGTTGAAGTACATATATGAATCTACAACATAAAAATCTAATAATCTCATATATAAATATCTACAACTTTGACAATTGGATTTAACTTGGCTACTTAGGAAAAACAAGTGTTATTTATTTATTAAATATATACATAATAAATTATGAAATCAATTAGATAAAATAATTAGGGGTGAAATGGGAGGGGCACCAAGTAGCATGTGCAAAATTGAGTATTTTATTTTAAAAAGAAAATTAAAAAATGGGTTTTTGCATGAGAGGATGAGGTGTCAATTAGGAATTTGCATGAGAAAGTGAGGTGTTAACTAGGAAAAGTTCTATAAATAGAAGGGAAAAACCATGGAAGGAGTATGAAGAAAAGGGAGACAGTGAAATACTACCCAAAATTCTAATGAAAGAAGACTTAGTTGAATCGGGAAGTGGTATTGTATTGTTTAGGCTTCTCACTAAAAAAGAAGTCATGAGGCAAGTCCATAATTATATAAATCTAAAACTAAAACTAGGTCATAATTCTAAATAAGAGTGAATTTGAGAGTTTTTTTTGTGGAAAAAGTAAATATGGTTTAGATTTAGCTATATAATTCATTGGGAGACTAATATGTGGCTGAGGTGATTACATGCTTATTTTTTTTAACATTGAAAAATAACATAACCCCTTTTTATATTCAACTAAGGAAAGAAAAAAGCACAAATCATTATGGGTTTTTGAGTTCAGTAAGTGCAAAGAGCATAATGAGATTTTTGTTGGGTATGTGTTATATTCTTTGCATGTGTGTGTGTGAGAGCATCAGATATGACAACTATGTCTAATAATCCATTTCACTAGTGTATGTTTGTGTCATGTGCGATGGCGCTTTCGTAGGGAGGGTCTCACTGGGGGGAATTTGTTTTTGGACGGTTTTTTATTTTTATTTTTAGCGTTTTTTGCTATTTTTAGTTGTTTTGTAAATTAAGGGATTAGGGTTTTGGCATCTACGGAATATCTAAAAACATTGTATATATTGTATGGTGAATGGTGAAATTCGATATAATGAATATAAGAAAGGCTTTCCCGGTGGAGGGTTTAAAACTATATGCATTGCTTTACTTAGCAGGTTTAAAACTTGCAATTTTGAGATGAGTCAAGTTGCACTGAGGGTATTTCGTTTATTTGCTATTTTCTCTATTTTTTTTCTAAATTGTTGGTATCACTATGTGGATGGTTATTTCTTTGTTAAGTTGAGAAAAACATGAAAAATGTGCATTATTTGATAGATGCACTTGTGTTGTTTTTCTTTTAAGTTGCAGAATCTATTTTACATGGGGAATATGTTTATTTTTGTTAACTTTGCTTCAACTATTATGATGTGTTTTAGGTATTAAATATTTTTATCTTTGTTTAAATAATCATTTTGGTTTAATCTTCAACATCACTCTGTGAATGGTTATTTCTTTGGTAAGTTGAGAAAAACAGGAAAAATGTCCATTATTTGATAGATGCACTTGTTTTGTGTTTGTTTTAAGGTCTTGAATCTATTTTATAGGCTATAGGCGTAATATATCTGTTAACTTTTATTCAGGTATTGTGATGTGTTTAGGTATTGATTATGTTTGTCTTTGTTTAAATAAGTATTGTGATGTGTTTAGGTATCAAATATTTTTATCTTTTTTAAATAATTACTTTTGTTTAATCTTCACCATCTCTTCTCCAACCAGTATTAATCTTATGATGTGTTTTTTAAATGTATATAATCTATTTTACACATATAATGTGTTTTTTAACTTTTTTTTTTAGGTATTATGATGTGTTTTAGTTATTAAATATTTTTATCTTTGTTTAAAAAATCATTTTTCTTTAATCTTCACCATCACTCTTTAAATGATTATTTCTCTATTAAGTTGAGAAAAACATGAAAAATGTGCATTGTTTTTATATATGCACTTGTATTGTGTTTGTTTTAAGGTTTGGAATCTATTTTACGTCCTTAATATGTTTGTTAATTTTTATTCAGGTATTAAAATTTTATTCAGATATTGTTATATGTTTAGGAATTGAATATTTTTATCTTTGTTTTAATATGTATTGTGATGTGTTTAGGTATTGAATATTTTTATCTTTTTTAAATAATCATTTTGCATTAATCTTCACCATCTCCTCTATATGAAACCAACTCCTTATTAGGTATTAATCTTATGTTGTGTTTTTTTAAATGTCTGGAATCTATTTTCTACACATAATCTGTTTATTAACATTGCTTCAAGTATTGTGATGTGGTTTAGATATTAAATATTTTTATCTTCATTTAAATAATCAGTTGTTTAGAAAAACATGAAAAATGTGCATTATTTGATAGATGCACTTGTGTTGTCTATTTTAAGGTTGTGTTGTGTCTATTTTAAGGTTTGGAGTCTCTTTTACATGCCTAATATGTTTGTTAATTTTTATTTACTTATTGTGATGTGTTTAGGTATTGAATATTTTTATCGTTGTTTAATAAGTATTGTGATGTATTTAGGTATTGAATATTTTTATCTTTTTTAAATAATCTTTTTGGTTTAATCTTCACCATCTCTTTTATAAAAAACCAACTAGGTATAAATATTAATTTTATGTTGTGTTCTTTTAAATGCCTTAAATCTATTTTACACATGTAATATGTTTATTAACTTTACTTGAAATATTATGATGTGTTTTAGATATTAAATTTTTTTATCTATTTAAATAATCATTTTGGTTTAATATTCACAATCTCTTATATTCTCAATAATCATTTTCAATCATCTCAATAAGAGACCATGGGATATTCTGTATTAATTCTATACTATGATTTTATTTAAACATTTCTTTGCTTAAAACTAGTTTGTCACTTCATGGAAAACAGTTTAAGTTATCTTTTTATATATTCAGTTATTGATTTTATTTTCTCCTATATATACTAAAAACATAAAAATTGAGAAATATTTTAGATTGGGTATTATCCTATCATTGTCCTTATAAATTTCTTTACCTTAAATGACTTCTTCTTTTTATTTTAACATTAATTTAATCTCAATATTTTTTTTTTATATACTGATACTATTTAAATAGGTGTTAATACATTTTTCTTTAATTATTCATCTCATCTCTTAATATATATATAACATCTTTTATTATTTATACTAACACTGAAAATTTTATGTATATATAAAACATCTTTTATTATTTATAATAACAATGACATTTTTTATGGTATAAATTTGGCCCCTCCTCTAAATAAAGAGGGACGACGAGGAGGAGTGTATCATAACCTCTTGCTGATATATCGCAGGATTTGTAAACTACAGTTACATCCCACTTCGGCATATATTTATGTAATTAATTATCTCCTTTTACTTTTATTTTTGTTGGGAGTGGAGTAACTTCATATTTATCTAATATATTGATGAAGTAGTGAGGTGCAATTATTTAATATAAGTGTTTTTGGTGGCGAAAAGTGGCCCACTCAATGACATTGGCCACTCACGGATTAAGTTTAAATATTTACCGGCATGAAAAAGTTTTGATGATCGGTCAGTATTAGTTTTAGTGATTTTCATTTTTGGGTTGAAGTTTTGTTTTACGTAAAAGCATATTGATGCCGACAACACTTTGGTGGCAAACCCTAATATATAACAGCAATGAAAAAAATATAATGGATTGGGTGAATAAAGTTTTTATTATTATTATTATAGGATATGATTAAATTTTTAATCTATTGGGTTGGGTGAATCAAAGTTTTATTATTGTTGGATATGATTAAGTTTTTATGGTGTATATAGTTTTTATAGGAAAAAGCCATATAACATAATATTGTTGAAATGACCGTGCTTTGAAAAGCTAACTAGTTCTCAAACTTATCATGCATTTCTTATACGTGAATAATTATTTTCTGAAAATTTTCAACCATGATGATTATTAAACTTATGAATGTATTTAAAAATATAAGTGTAATTAGTTGGAAGTGAACGAAGAGTTCCTCTGTTATTTCAGGTGCCGCGTTGCAGTAACATTAAGAATAGCGTGTACATGATTCCAGTCTCCCGAGTCCCACCGCCAATGTGGGAGACTGTTACCATGAGCACGCTCTTATTAATGTTAGTGTAACGCGGCACCTGAAACAACATAGAAACTCTGCGTTCACAGCCAACTAATTACACATGCCCACGCCCGTGGCCGACAATGTAGAAACTGTTCGTTCACATCCTGCTAATTACAGCTCCATTTGCAAACAAGAACTCTCGCAACAACTCTCGCAAATCTCGCAACAAGAACTCTCGCAAATTTCCGTCATTTATTAATGGTTTTCAATTCAGTTAACGTTCGTTATTTCTTTTAATGTCTAATGCCATTCGGCGGTCAGCAGTTGTGAGTGGATTAATGGTTAGAAACATGATAAATTAAACAATCAAATAACTGGTTCAGAGTACTTTGATCGTGAAGTTAGATAATTACTATGGAAATTTTATTTGAAATATTTAAACTCGAGTAAGTATCAGTATTAATATATATGTATAAACTCAAAGGTTAATACAAATGGTATGTGAAATTTGTTCTTTAGTATGAAACAATAAAAAATATTTTATTAAGTTATTTTTTATAAATAAATAAATGAAATTGTAGTTGGGTATAGAATAGTTGATCATGAAGAATAATATTAATGCTTCCATTTAAACCACAAATACACTTGGAATCTATAAATAACAATACTTTAAATTTACACAAAGTCATATAATGTTTTAAGTATTTCTAAATATATGGATCTATGCTTACAAACTTGAAACTATTACAAAAATTTTACCAAAGCCAGAATTATGTTCAAGTTCTTTTTAATTGTGTAGATTTGATCATTATTTCCATATTTAGTCCGATCTTAGAATTAAGATAAAAATGGAATTGGATTTTATTACTTACATCATATGTATTTATAAGTTACATATATTTATACTTTAAAGGTAAGTTTCCTCAAAATGTTTGATTGAGAAAGGTTTATGTATTATTTTTAAATAAAAAATTTAAGTTTTTTACATCATCACAAGTCTTTATAAATTAAAGATAAATTTCTTCACAAATCTTTATAAATTTAAGATTAATGTTGTTTCTTTGATCGAGAAAGATTTATTTCTTATTTTTAAACACATTTTATGTTAATTTTTTTTTTATTTCTCCATAATATATAAGACTAAACAAAACATTATATCATTTGAATGGAAAAATTATAAAATATATATTCATTATATTTTAATGGTGCCATTTTATTGATTGATTGTGAATATATGAAAGAGTTTTGCACCTCTTAAATATTAATATTATTCTAAAGGAAAAAAAATTGTAATTTTATTAAAAATAAATAAAATTGTAATTTCACTCTTAATTTGAAGAAGCTTGAATTAGGATGCAATTCCTTCTATGTTTGGAATTTCTACCAGGTTTTTAGTAGACTTGCAAGTTTTTTTATTACATAATAATTTAATCTATGCTTTGTATTTGTATATTTTGAAATTATTTTTGGCAAGCTATTAAAATGCAATTTGAGTTGGCATATGATTAAATGTACAACACTAATACAAGGTTTTATTCATTTCAGTCTTACTTATGACAATAAGGAACATTGTGTTTTTTGGGAATGCTATATAGAATACAATCACTATTTTGTTCCTAGAGCAGTACCTAAAACTATTTTTAACTAGCTAATACCTCATCTACCCCAGGCCAAAGAAATACATTAACCACCCAAGATCAAGATTAGAGGCACATAGTAAAGTGGAAGACATCCCCTTACAAACCAACAATCAATTATTTTGTTGCACCTCAAAGTTTTATTGTACAAACATGATTTTTTAATAAAGATGAACATTGCATTTAAATATATACCAATAAAAAGAACTAACTCTTAATATATATATATTTAGGGAAAAAATGTTGAAATAATTCATTTGATATAACTTTAGTGATTGCTATGGGTGTGAAGTTTAGACCTACAACATTTATGGCAAGTTCTAAAATAAAATGTAGTAAATTTAAAAGAATTCATTTGACTATAATTATAGAATCAATGCAATTTTGACAATATTTATGATAAGATCTAAAACAAAACAAAATTAAATTTAAAAGAATTCTATCCCCTATCATTATAAAATCAATGCAAGACTTATTATCATACTCTCTTCATTCAATCATATGATATCATGATTAGATATTTATAATATAATCATAAATTGTTCTCAGATGGGGTGACATCTGTCGATCCCATTTTACCTGGCACACATGTGAACATAGCAGTTAAAGCCCCTTGTTTCCACCCTCCTCCTCAGTCAATTCACCATGCTTAGAATTCATGATGGGAGGGAGATAGTGTGTCAGAAAAACAAGGGAAGATTAATGGTGCACATTCAACACCAGTTGTGGCTCACCAAATCAGGTACAATGCAGCTTGACAACATGAACTCAGTCCCCATGGATCCTTTCCTTGTCATCTCAATGGCTTTTATGGAGGTAAGAATTCAAAGTGGTTATTTTATTCTGCATATGCACTCAACTTTTCATTCCCTGCCTAAAATTTCTCTCCACTGGTGTTGCGCTCCCACACCTGTTGATTCCATTTTCCCTTTGGTGTTCATTTCCTCTCTTCACTCAGTCTTCATCCCCAACAATTCTCTCTTCCCTCTAGTGCCTGAGAATTGTTTGCATTTCACCATCTCTCTCTGCTCTATTTACACCATGCCATGTGAAAGGGGCATATCCAAATGAGGGTTAGCCTATTATATCTTTGTAGCCCGACACCATCAACCAAGCCCTTCCTTGGCCCCCTCTCTGCCTCCAAACACGTTCACCAATCCTGTTGGCCCACCCCATTCTAACCAAAATTGGAATGATGATTCTAAATTTCCCCTTGGAAATTTGGAGCCAATGCCTTAAAATTTCGACCCTGTGATTCATTCAGGTGGTTGTCCTATAGAAGAACAAATCCCTACAAGTTGGTTGGAGGGTACCACTATGTCAACTACACCAATTTTCAATTCCATCCTCCTTATCCAGCCTATGACATCTTTGGGAGGTTGTGTGATAGAGGGAAAAAATCCTCCACATTGGTTGGAAGACTCAACAAGGGGTAAAACCCAAAAAATCAATGAGTCATTCAATGGGACATACGAGAAAGACTTGGATTATTTCCTAGCTTAGGAGGAGACTCCTCTAAATTGGTTCAAGGAAGCAACAACACAACCATATTTAGATGCCCGCGACCCACCCAATGTTGCAAGCTCATGGCCGTAAATGCTTAGTCCACGTTGATTCTCGAAGGATCATCTACATCTGATTTTTGAAATGCATCGGGACATGGTGGACCAACTTCATTGCCAGAGTACCCTCAATCGTCACCTAGACCTCCTTTTCGACTCCTTGTCAAACGATCCTACCAATTGATACTTCCCGACTTGCTTCCAACTGTTCGTTTTCACTTTCCTCCATGATGGATGCTTGGGTTTGCCAAATCTCTAGTTTTCATTTTGTCATGTTATCAGGTCTAGATAGGATACATTTACAACTATATTTTTCACTAGTTAGACTCCGGTTCTGGTCTACCACCATCTCTATTTGTTTTGCAGGCCACTTGTTCCGGTTTCCATGCATGTGGAAGAACATATGGTAGATTTTGAACCATGTATTTCTATGACTACTTTTTAAGGTAATATAATCTTTTTTATTTACAAAAAAATTATATAATCATAAATTGTGATAGAGAAAGTGTTATTTCTTCTAGAATAAACATGGTTACTACAAGTTCAACTTTATCAAAACTATTTCTCCATTTTGTATTTAAAAAAAAAATTGTTAATATTATAGCCCATGGTTATAACTATCATAGTGAAACATGTAGTTGGACTAACCTAAAAACATTTTTGGATGAGTGTGTTTGTAAAATTTGTGATACAAAGGAGGTTGAGGATGAACACAACCTCCTTTTAACATGTCATAACCTTGATAATATAAGACATAATTTTACCTAGTTCAAGATACATAATTACTCTTAAAGACCTTCTAGCATTAAAAAAACTATAATGAATTCAAAGTATTTGTATTTACTTTTAAATTAATTATTTTTCATTTTTCTTAAGATTTGATAGACCAAAGTTGGTCTTATCATTTTTTTCATCGTCATATCCATAATCATCCTCTTCATATTCATCGTCATCATTGCCATCCTCCATTTTCATCATCATATTTATCATTGTCACCATCATCATCCTGCTACTCATTGTCCTCACCAATGTCATTCTTCCCATCATCACCACTACTAATTTCAGTGTTATGAATTCACGTTAAATAAAGATATTTCCTACTATTATCTTCATGAATGAGGCTAGAGTGAGTGTAGTATGACACTGAAAATACTAAAAGTTTAACTATTAACAAAGGTATAGAAGGTTGCAACCTGCTTAACTATTAACAAAGGTATAGAAGGCTACAACCTCTTTATGAAGCATTTCTTAAGGGTATTACAAATACTAAAAATATCACCAATATTGACCTCCTCATCATCATTGTATCATTTTTTGTCCTTATTAACTTCACTCTCTTTGCTGCCCTAGCGGTTAATTTCAATGTAATGTATTCATGTGAAAGGAAGTCATTGCCATTGTCGAATTCAATATTATGTATTCACATTAAAGGAAGGTGCTTCCTACCATTAGGATAGATCATATCCATGATGTCCTCCAAGCTATAGGATTTTATGCTAGTCACTTGTGGGGTGTACCATCGCATGTATAGGTTGGCTATAATGTTAGTGTGACACATTAATTCTAGTCAAACTATCACCCTAATATTAAGTACTCATACACACTATTAACCTACAACTCTATTATGATTGATGATATCTCATTATTTAAATATCTACATGTTTAATAATACAAAGGATGAGATATATCCTCCACCCCACCAATATCTTAATGAAACTAAAATATAATGTTAAAAATACTAAATATTTGAATTTTAACTCTTAAATAAAAGTAAAGAAGGTCTTGGGTCATTACCTTGTTTCTTTAGGTCCAAAGAAGATGAGCTCTTAGCCAATTAAAAGGGTGGTTACACCCCACAAACAATATCGACCAAATTCCCAATATCTCTATATAGTCATTAGTGATTCATAGTGTATCACTATATCTCAAATTCCCAATATCTCTATATCTCTACATGACGCCTAAAACACTGTATCAAAATTGCAATTTATCCTTTTTTTTCCAAAAAATAAATGTGTAACTTAATCCATAATAATAATAAAAAAAAAATTGAAATTTGTATTATAAATTTTTTACAACATAATGAGAATTCAAATAATTAATTTAATAAAATAATTAATCAGATCTAATTTAATTTATAATTCCAAAATTTTAATTACATCCGTTTTTAGGGTTTCATTTCAATATATGAATTTAAAAATGAAGCGTTTAACACAGAATACCAAAATTATAGTGGATAACTCCACGACTCTGCCCGCCAATGCATGCATGAAGCACCAGTTGTCTTTTATTAAATGTCACTCCTTGTGGCGCGCTATTCATACTTTTACAGCGAATGTCGCTCCTTGTGGCGCGCTATTCATTTTTTTACTGCGAATGTCGCTCCTTGTGGCCCGTTATTCTTAGTCCCAAAGAATGTCGCTCCTTTTGGCACCGCCAATGCATGCCACACGAATGTCACTCTTTACAGCGCGTTATTCTTGTGACATGACACTCGACACAAGATATATTCTTCATTCCTGCCCTCTTGACTGTATCTTCACTCTTTCCAGCTATTCTTGCAACACGACACCCGACACAAGATATATTTAGGTCGAAAGGCATACACCTATTGACAATGGGCACAATTAATGATCTTTTAAACTTAAACCCTAATCTGATGGCTATGCATTGAAGATGCTGGCATATTCTTAGTCGTCCTCCAAAATCAATGGGTCATATTTATTGTTCATAACTTTCTTGCATTTATCAAAGCATCCATTAACATGTTTACTTTTTAACATTTACCTAATCACATTAAAAAATTACTGTAAGGATATGTAATTGCCACGTTTAAATAATTAAGTAGGATTAAACCGTATAACCAAACGTTTCATATTACCACAGACTGATTTCAAATTACCACAGAAGTTTTATGACAAGCATTCTCAGTCGATACCTTTCGGCATTCTCAACGGCTAGTTAGCAACTGTGCTAGTCTTAATTCCCGCCCTCTTGACTGCACCTTCACTCCCTCCAGTTAAATATATACATTTTCCACCATTTATTAATGGCGACACAACATATTTGCTTCAGTCCCGACCACTTGACTGCACCTTCACTCCCTCCAGTTGAATACATACATATGCCACGGTCCACCATTTATCAATGGCGGCATAACATATATTCTTCATTCCCGCCCTCTTGACTGCACCTTCACTCCCTCCAGTGGACTACATACATCTGCCACCATTTATTAACGGGCTTTCAGCCGCATTCAATAACCAAGTGTTTGTTATTGCCTCTTAAAACTGAATACTCTCGAGCAATTGTTTGAGAGCAGCGCGGAAACATTATTTTAAAATATTCACACAAATATCAGGTGTATCACTTGACATGTTGACCCAAGAAAACATAAAAATTTATAGAACATAATAAAAGACTAAATTATGGCCTTAGGCCTGAACCAACAGTAGAAACCTGCTCTATCAATTTTGTTTCTTCCCGAGTCCTCATAATGTATATTAGAGATTAGGGTTTTGGGGAGGTCTTCAAGTTACTCTTAGCAACATCTATCAGAAGGAAGAAATGGATGTATTAAATTCTAAATACTTCATCATAGAATGCAAATATCATTTTTGGATTTCAGTTTTCGAGTCTCTTATGTCCAGCGCATGTTTCCCCACCTTCAAGGTAGAGTTGTCTCAGGACATGCTAACAACTTTGGTATACTTATTGCATTCTATAATTACCAATGATTCTTTGTATGGTTCTCACTTAGTTAGAGATCAACAAAAATCATTAAATAGAATGAAAATGAAGAGGGGAGAAGAGGGGGAGAACAAACCGACTAATCAACCTATCATAGTGAATGTTAAATACCCAATTGCATGGAAACCATTAGTCCATCATACAACCCATGTGCTTGCATGCCTAAGACACTAAATCAATGGATCCAAAGGGATCAAATTGAATGCTTAATGATGTGACAAAGTCGGGATGGAGTAAATACGCCCATTTATTATGAATTAAGGCAACATTAATGGGGAGCAAGATCTCCCTCATTTATTTGAATTGATCTTCCATAATAACACAAATAGTTTCCATCTAATGCATATATACATCAACTCAAGTACATCCACACAAAATACTAACCACTATGTACTATGTAGTCTATAGAGGTATCTTTGTTAAAATGGACTTTAACAACTTTAACAACTACATTTTCAAAGGTGTTTCTAGAGACTGCATTGTGATTAATGTTTTCCCATCTACACTATACTTCACAATCATAGAATAAATATTATACTTCACAATCATGGAATAAATATTTAGTTAGAGTGTTTCCTCCATTGTGCTTCAAATCCATGCTTCCCTCAATGAGAAGGGATCCAATGGCTCCAACATTTTTCATACCATACATATGATTAACTTTAAATGGATTTTGACTAAGGGACTTCCTTCCAACATTGTATCCATGAGGCTATATTTTGTGTTGTCTTGGATATTTTTAGTTTCAAGAAGGATTCCCATTGTCACATTAGTTTGATTATAAAACCAAGTGGCTAATGATGGTGATGGTTTCCACCTTCCCAACTCTTAATAATTTAAAGTATTGATACATAACTATGAATTTCATTCCACTCTCCAAGGCTTAACTAAACCCTAAGTGTAGGATGTAACACTCCAAGTCTGAGCCCTTGTGGAATTGTAATTATGTTTATAGGTTGGTAGATGCTAAGGCCAATGAGCCTGATTTTGTATATGCAAATACAATCATATCATTAATAAAATTACACTGTTGAGTGTAGACCCTCCACGAAGAAAGAGTTATGGGGGACTAAGATCCACTAGGTGGGGAAGGGGCTAAGTGTCTAGGAATAGGGGCTAAGCTAGAGGGATTACCTCTAAAGGAATAATATTATATTATTATTTCCTAGAAGCTAAGGTTTGATATAACCATGTTGTCCTAAGTTCCTAGAGGAAAGGGGGACGAGTGTTAAGTGGAGCTCAGGCATGTGTCAACCGGAGCGCATACAATTTTAAGTGGGAAATTCAGCTCATTGGGGAGGGACTCACTGACTAGTCTCAGGATTCTTGCGACTGTCACGTATCCTTCACGATTATGTATGTACTCTCACGAGGTTAGGCACCTTGGAAGAGAGCCACACTTCCCAGTGATGTACATGCGATTGTAACCTGTAGTTATTGGACGTCGCCCTATGTGTTTTCCCTATGAATCCCAACGCATTTGGATTCGTCTGAGACATGTTGTGTCTTAGCATTTGGTTGCTGCCACTTTCAATGTCCATACCCATTTTTTGTTGCTGTTGTCACCCGTGTGTTAGCTAAATATTGTTTTTGTATTTCTTAGAAGCTGAATTGAAGAAATAGGTTGTCAAGACTGCGAGCAACTCTCCCGGGTGAGAGAGTTTGCTGAAAATTTCTCTTGGAAGGGAGTCTCGTAGTGGCTACAATACTCTGAGACTTCTGGTCTAACCTATTGTTAAATCCCAAGGTATGGGAGGTGTAGTAGTTGATGGAATTGTATTAGTGAAGGTGTACCCTCCTGGGGTGGATCAAGCTTGTGGGGAATGAGGGTATATGGGTTGTGGGCGTAAGTGCCTCATGGGATAAAAGATCCTTCATGATTTTCTATTCACCTTCCTTGTTTTCCTTGCCAATCCTAGAATTCCCTTTCCCGGTGGACTTTAGTCCTAGCTCAGGGGTAACCTAGCATGATGAGCAACGTGGTATAAGTCTGGGAGGTTCGTGGAAGGTCTGAGCGCACTTAGTGGTCATCTATTAAAAGACAAGTACCAATTCTATGTTCGTTTGATGTTGTGTATTTGTATTTGTATTATAATCAATGAGTAATGCCTGGATATATATATGTTGCATGTATGTGTTAATGTTGCTTCTTCATGAACATGTGTTTGAGTAGAGTATTGACATTTGTTTAATTTCATTAGGTAGATATATATTTATATTTCAGAATACAAGATGTTATCTCTATCTTTCGGTTAAGCTTTGTATGTGATTATCTCTGCAAAGTTACTCCGTGGCATGGCCTAACCTGTTGTTTAACGATGAGAATGTCACAGGAATGGTATTAGAGAAGTAAACAAAAAGTTAAGGTTGCTTCGGTAGCATTACCTGGCAGGGGTTGATGGTCAGGGACATTACAAATTGGTATCACAGCCACGGTTTTGACACTAAGACTGGACGGGACATGTTAGTGGTTAGAGAGAAAAAAATTTAGGAGTGAATTGTTGTCGAAAGGGACAAAATTTGAGGTTCATAGTGTTCCTGGGTGCAAGGATTGCGTCGATAGTCTTTGACTCAAAACTCTTGGGAGAAATAGCTTGAGTTTTCTCGTGAAGGGATGAAAATATTTGTTGCAAGGAGTGCACGGATCCAAAAGTCGACTAAGTTTCGAAGCAACCCTCTAAGGAAAAAGGGGTTCGAGAAAGGAAGCTTAGGAGAGATAGCAGGAAGAAATATTCAAAGGGCGAGAAACTCTCAAGCTTTAACAAGTTAATGACTAGGATTTATTCAGGAGGAAACAGAGTCACCCCAGACCATCATCTTTGGAAAAGTTGCGAGGTGGTTAGTCGTGAGTTCCTCTGGAAATCCATGTAGTAATGGAGTCCATCTGTGCCATCGATGTGAGAGAGAGGATACATGGCAGAAATATGTGGACTTCGGGTCAAATCACTTCAGGAGAAAACAAGTGTGGAGAGGTTGAAACTTCCGAAGCCCGAAGAGCCGAAGTGATTTGTAGTCGTCGATCTCTCGGAGACACATCGACATATTGTCAACTTCGAGTGAAAGAAATCTGAGAGAAAGAGAGTGTCGAGAGGTTGAAAATCCCGAAGCTTGAAGAGACGAAGTAATTTATAGTCATCGATCGATAGAAGACACACGTCGGTAGATTGTGTATTTCAGAAGTGGGGAAAATGCAACATAGAGCACCATGTAGCAGGTTACGCGAAGCCAACACGTGGTCCAATTAGGCGGGTGACACAAGGTAGTTAAAATTGGTGAATAAGTTAGTTGGATCGGGCCCGCAATAACTTTGATCATAATCTATCAAGATCGATGGCCTGGGGTTTTAGGAATATAATATTAGGGTTTTTCCTCTATGATTTAGGGCCTAAATATGGATCCTTAGCGCATGTTATGGGTTTGTGTGTGATTAATTATATCTTTAGATCCAAACTATTCATAAGAATGACTTAATTAAGGAACCATGTGGCCTAAATATGTGTACAAGTAATAATTAAAGATATAGGACATACTCAAATATGTGTGAGGCATAAACGAGCTATACTACTTTTTGGTATTTATGTATCTTACTCAGGGATGGTCTCGGAATAATAAGGGATCCATATTTCCTAATTAAGAATATAAAAGAACTAATTGTAGATTTATATTTAAACAAAAGATTTACACATTGTAATTAAGACTGTGCAAATCTTAATTACATAAGTTAACCATGTTTATTATTTAACTATGTTTTTCATAAATTAATATGTGAAACATGGTAAAAGGATTCATATTTGAAGTTGTATATATGTGCATCCTAGTGGATTTACATAATGGAAATGAGTTTATCTTAATAAGAAAAAAAAATAGTTTCTAAAAATGAAAATCTAATTGTTAGTAGTTGAAAATTTAGTTGTTAGTACTTCTGGTTTCTTATATTTTGGGTTTTTTTCAAAGCATCTCATGGTTCATACTCATATAAAGTAGAATATACTCTTGGTT
>ML799413.1:82204-109727 GCA_009831015.1 Picea engelmannii
TTTATTCATCATAGTAGGGATTATTATCGTGGTTGAAGTTATGGTTTGGTGCTAGAAACTGAGATAGGTATAAAACAATGCTTTAAGGTCTCATTTTCCATGTATAAGGACATATACCACTATACATACCTTACATGTAGAATCTTTGGGACATGATGGGTATATGTTATAAAATTCAAGGTATGTTCATAACATGGATGTGTATTATGGCCCGAGCCAAAGCCATGTTTTAGGGGAAAAATGAAGGATTCACTCACAAACTAATGCTTTTCGATCTCATGGCCCATGCATAAGGCCCAAACCACTACACATTCCTTATATCTAAGTAATATTTAACTTATAATGGCGATATAATCCTAATTTGAGTCTTAGGAATCTTAAGGATGATCATTGTGACCTAAAACATGCTTTGATCCTAAAACCTAGTAGTTTCACTCTAATTTTTTCTTTAGGGATTATGCGATATGCATAAGACCCCGCATCATGAAAATATGCCCTATAAAAAAAATAAGTTAACTAAATTTAATTACTAGGAATAATAAGTATAGAACTTTCATGTACTATTCCATGAATATTTGTAGAAAAGAAAAGACATGGGCCCAAATGAATGATTTAATGGATCATGGCCTACAAGGACACTATTCATGCCCTAAAAAGGAAATATTTAGTTTGTGAAGGGACATAAGCTTGAATTAAATCATAGACATAAGAAGGAAAAGAATTATGGAAAGACCTATGGTTTGGGGAGAAAATTTAAGTAATTAGGCCTAGATTGATGTCAATTTTAGGAGTTATTTTTCAAGCATAGTGTCTTGAACCACTACATAGGACCTATAGAAGGAATATACGTATTATGAGGGGTATATAAGATTTAATTAGCGGTTTGGGCACTTAAATAATGGGTGTTGTGGTCCAAGTCATGTTTTAGGGGAAAAAACTAGGGACTTAAGCCAAAACCAATATATTTAGAGCTCTTGACCCATTTTGGGGTCTTAAAGTAGTACACAAGACTATATAAAGATTTTATGTCAATAGTAAGACATGATTTAAAAATGGATCTATCATATATTGAAAGCCTATTTATCCACTGGGTTTAGCTGAGTAGTTAGGAAGAATGCTTTTTATCTTATCCACCTTAACCTAGAAAAAAAATATCAAGATCTCTAAATTTACAATGAATCTCTTTTAAGTAATTACTCATATCATGTTGTTTACTAGAGTGATAACAAATAAAAGACATGACTCAATAAAAAGATCTTTATGTAGATTTTTAAACTTTGAAAGATCTATTTTAAATAATGATTCATATATCTAATTACTAACAGGATACCAATCATTACTTAAAACTAGATCTGTCATATATTAAGAACCTACCTAAAAACCAAATTATAGAATTATTTTCTCTTTATGTTGTCTCTAGCTACCAACATGATACAATTCATTACTTAAAAGAGATCCATCTTAAGTTTAGAGTTTTGAACCACTACAAAATAGCTACAAAAGGAATATTTAATGGGTATATAGGATTGAATTAGAAGTTTGGACATGGTAGGGATGGGTACAGTGATCGAAGACATGTTTTAGGAATATAATATCGAGGATTTTCCTTTGTGATTTAGGGTTTAAATATGGATTTTTAAGACATGTTATGGGTTTGAGCGGAATTAATTGTTTCTTTAGATCCAAACTATTCATAAGAATGATTTAATTAAGAAACCATGTGACCTAAATATGTGTAAGTAATAATTAAAGATCTAGGACATACTCAAAAATGTGTGAGGCATAAACAAGGAGCTATATTACTTTTAGGTTTATATGTATGTTATTCAAGGATGGTCTTGGAATAATAAGAGATCCATATTTCCTAATTAAAAATATAAAAGGATTAATTGTAGATTTATATTTAAATAAATGATGTACACATTGTAATTACATAAGTTAAGCAGGTTTATTATTTAACTATGTTTTTTATAAATTAATATAGTGAAACATGGTAAAAGTTTTCATATTTGAAGTTGTATATATGTGCATGGATGTGGATTTACATAATGGAAATGAGTTTATTTATTTATTTTTATTTTTTTACTCGGGGCGGTTCTCGTACTAGCATGACACGGGGTCGATCTCGGTCGGCTACCACTATAACCCCACATGCAACCACCCAATCCACAAGAATGGCACACGAGTAAATTCGGGTGAGAATACATGAGACTTCATTTTACAAATTTCCTTCCATTTACACGACACTTGCCAATCCGTCTACACCTGTGCGATACCATTTAATATGGTATCTCTAGGTGCAACCACACATTCAACCACTACCTCAAGGTGTCCCCATGGCTCGACCACTACCTCAAGGTGTCCCCATGGCTCCAAGTAAATCCCTCATGAGAATTGAACCTTGCCCAAAAGTGAAAAACTCCTCGCTTTCCACCATTGGATCCAACCCCTTTGGAGGGAAATGAGTTTATTTTAATAAGAAAAAAAAAAAACATAATTTCTAAAAATGAAAATCTAATTGTTAATAGTTGAAAATTTATTTGTTATTATTGTGGTTTTTTAGATTTTAGGTTTTTCCAAAAATTTCATAGTTCACACTCATACAAAATAGAGGATATAAAGTAGAGAATACTCATGGTTAATACTGTAATCAATGTGCTTTATTTTTAAAAAAATATTTAAATGTGTTAATTATATATATTTATATATATTAAATTTTCTAAATTTATAATTTTGAAGAAAATATTATATTTTCTTTATTTTATTTTAATATATTATTTATACTTTTAAAATATAGATGTTTATTATTTTTGTTGTAAGTTTTAGTTTCTGTAGGCTGGAGTTTTACACACTCAACTAAATCTCATAACTTATTTCAACTAAATCTCATAACTTATTTTTACATTAGTAGTTACTTTAATATATGTTTGTGTATTCCAACATTATTTATAAAATAGGCTGAATTGTTCCCGGAGGGAAGGTACCAGATCGAACTATGCGAGGAGTGTCGATGTTATGCGAGGAGTGTCGATGCTGCTAGTCTTCTGGTTGTCGATGCTGGTACTCAATACAGGTTTGAATCCAAGTGTTGATATACTTGATGCTTAGCTTTCTTTCTACTTGATTTTCTCTCACGTCCCAATACGAGTTGACATCTAATAAGATTTGTTTTACCTATGTATTTTTTTTTACATTCTTCTATATGTAAAAAATATTACATCAATATAAAGACACATATTATATTTAATAGAGAACATTTCAATTTTTGAAAACTATAATTTTTATATGGTTATAAAAAAAATTCATAAATAGTTTAGGATGCTAATTGAATTTTCTATATATATTTTATCATTTTCCATTATTTAAAAATGAGAATTTCAAAATTGTCCAAAGATTTTTAATTTTATAAAATTTCATTATTATGAATATAGTTATCATGAAAACATGTATATGAAAATCATTTGACAAGCATAATTTTATTTGAAAAATGAAAAATATTATTACCTATATCATTTGTTGAAGTACATATATGGATCTACAACATAAAAACCTAATAGTTTCATATAAGTATTTACAACTTTGACAATTGGATTTAACTTAGATATTTAGGGAAAACAAATGTTATTTTTTTATTAAATATATACATAATAAATTATGAAATCAATTAGAAAAAATAATTAGGAGGGAAATGGGAGGTGCACCATGTAGCCTCTGCAAAATTGAGTCATTTATTTTAAAAAGAAAATTAAAAAATAGGTTTTTGCATAAGAGGGTGAGGTGTCAATTAGGAATTTTCATGAGAAGGTGAGGTGTTAACTAGGAAAATCTCTATAAATAGAAAGGGAAAACCATGGAAGGAGCATGAAGAAAAGGGAGACAGTGAAATGCTACCAAAAATTCTAATGAAAGAAGACTTAATTGAATCAAGTGGTATTGTATTGTTTAGGGTTCTCAGTAAAAAAGAAGTTGTGAGGTGAGTCCATGTAGTTTGGGGGTTTTAGGGGAGAAGCTTTCAGTAAAAAATAAGTTGTCCTAGTCCATACAGCTTGGGGATTTTAGGGGAGAGAGTTAAGAAGAAAATTGAAGCTCGTTTCAAGTAACTAAGCCATAAATCAACATAGATATAAAAAAAAATTAATGTTTTTTATTTTGTATTATGAAATTATATAAATCTAAAACTAAAACTAGGTCAGAATTCAAAATACGAGTATGAATTTGAGAGTTTTTTATGGAGTATGTAAATATGGTTTAGATTTAATTCATTGGGAGAATAATATGTGGATGAGGTGAATATAGACTCTTTTTTTTTAACATTGAAAAATAGCATAATCCATTTTTATATTCAACTAATGAAAGAAAATAGCAAAGAGCATTATGGGTTTTTGAGTTGAGAAGGTGCAAATAACATAATGGGATTTTGAGTTGAGGGTATTTCTTTCATTTTCTATTTTCTCTATTTTTTTTCTAGATTGTTGTTATCATTATGTGGATGGTTATTTCTCTGTTGAGAAAAAACATGAAAAATGTAAATTATTTGATAGATGCTCTTGTGTTGTTTTTCTTTTAAGGTGTTGAATCTATTTTACATGGGGAATATGTTTATTTTTGTTAACTTTGCTTTAGCTATTATGATGTGTTGTAGGTATTAAATATTTTTATCTTTGTTTAAATAATCATTTTAGTTTAATCTTCAACATCACTTCGCGAATGGTTATTTTTCTAGTAAGTTGAGGAAAACATGAAAAATGTGCATTATTTGATAGATGCAGTGTTGTGTCTGTTTTAAGGTCTTGAATCTATTTTATAGGTTCAGGTATTGTGATTTGTTTAGGTATTGAATATGTTTATCTTTGTTTAAATAAGTATTGTGATGTGTTTAGGTATCAAATATTTTTATTTTTTTTAAATAATAATTTTGGTTTAATCTTCACCATCTCTTCTCCAGCTCAGTATTAATCTTATGATGTTTTTTTTTAAATGTCTATAATCTATTTTACACATGTAATGTGTTTGTTAACTTTGCTTTAGGTATTATGATGTGTTTTAGTTATTAAATATTTGTATCTTTGTTTAAAAAATCATTTTTCTTTAATCTTCACCATCACTTTGTGAATGATTATTTCTCTATTAAGTTGTGAAAAACATGAAAAATGTGCATTATTTGATAAATGTTGTGTTATGGTTGTTTCAAGATCTATAATCTATTTTACATCCTTAATATGTTTGTTAATTTTTATTTAGGTATTTAAATTTTATTAGATATTGTGATCTCTTTAGGTATTGAATATTTTTATCTTTTTTAAATAATCATTATGGTTTTGTGAATAGTTATTTCTCTCTTAAGTTTAATAAAACATGAAAAATGTGCATTATTTGATAGATGCACTTGTCTTCTCTATTTTAAGGTTGTGTTGTGTCTATTTTAATGTCTGGAATCTATTTTACATGCGGAATATGTTTGTTAATTTTTATTTATTGTGATGTGTTTAAGTATTGAATATTTTTCTCTTTGTTTAAATAAGTATCGAGATCTATTTAGGTATTAAATATTTTTATCTTTTTTTAAATAATCTTTTTGGTTTGATATTCATCATCTCTTCTATAAGAAACCAACTAGGTATAGGTATTAATTTTAAGTTTTGTTTTTTTAAATATCTAAAATCTATTTTACACATGTAATATGTTTGTTAACTTTGCTTAAGGTATTATAATGTGTTTTAGGTATTAATTTATTTTTTATCTTTGTTTAAATAATCATTTTGGTTTAATATTCCCAATGTCTTATATTTTCAATAATCTCAATAAAAGACCACCTTAATATTAGATATTAATTTTATATTGTAACTTTATATAATCATTTCTTTATTTAAAACTAATTTGTAACTTCATGGATTTTAATTATAATCATTTCTTTGTTTAAAACTAGTTTGTCATTTCATGGGTTTTAAAAGTAGTTTAACTTACCTCTTTTATATATTGAGTTATTGCTTTTATTTTCTTCTTTATTTTCTTCTTATATATACTAAATACATAAAAACTGAAAAATATTCTAGATTTAGATATTATCCTGTCCTTATAAGTTTCTTTACTGATTTCTTCAAATTTTGTTTTAACATTAATTTAACCTCCATATTTTAGTGTTAGTGACTATCTATTTAAATTATATTTAAATTATATTCGATTAATAAATTTTTCTTATTTAAATTGTATTATGTTAATACATTTTTCTTTAAGTATTCATCTCTCTATATATCATTTTTTATTATTTATATGACACTTTATGTATATATAAAACATATTTTATTATTTATTTATAATAATATTGACACTTTTTATGGTATAAATTTGGTGCTCTTCTAAACAAAGAGGGACGAGGAGGAGTGTATCATAAACGAGGAGGAGTGTATCATAAACTCTTACTGATATATCACAGGCTTTGTAAACTCCAGTTACATCTCACTTCGGCATATATTTATGTATATGTCATTTTCGGGATTAACTATGTAGTGTAAGTCATTAATCTATGACCCATATCCATGAGTATTAGTCGCAACTCACCAATAATTTTGATGATTTGAATAGTCCACTTAGCATTCATTGCATCAGGTGATGCTCATAGGTGTGAAGAAATGGGATTGAAACCAGCGAAATGAATCTCATTGCATCAATCATCACTTTTGGGGCTTGCATATATGCCGAAGTGAGATGTAACTGGAGTTTACAAAGCCTGTGATATATCAGTAAGAGGTTATGATAGATGTCATTTTCGGGATTAAATATGTAGTGTAAGTCATTAATATATGACCCATATCCATGAGTATTAGTCGCAACTAACCAATAATTTTGATGATTTGAATAGTCCACTTAACATTCATTGCATCAGGTGATTCTCATAGGTGTGAAGAAATGGGATTGAAACCAGGGAAATGAATCTCATTGCATCAATCATCACTTTTGGGGCTTGCACCCAGTAACCAGGACTTCCCAGGTGGTCACCCATCCCAAGATGCCTCTCGCTCAAGAGCGCTTAACTGTGGAGTTTTCCCCACAATCAATCCCACTTAGCTTGCTACTCCATTTGCAAAACCTTAGCAAGTATTGTGCCTCACGAACTATCCAGTTAGAGCTTCCTTCACTCTTATTATTTAAGCATCTAGAGGGACTTCTACAGTGCAACATATTAGATATCATTTTCGAGATTAACTGTGTAGTGTAAGTCATTAATCTATGACCCATATCCATGAGTATTAGTCGCAGATGATCAATAATTTTCACGATTTGAATAGTCCACTTAGCACACATTGGATCGGATGATGCTCATACGGGTGAAGAAATTGGATTGAAACCAGCGAAATGAATCGCATAGCATAAATCATCACTTTCGTGGCTTGCACCCGATAACCAGGACTTCCCAGGTGGTCACCCATCCCAAGATGCCTCTAGCTCAAGTGCGCTTAACTATGGAGTTTTCCCCACAATCAAGCCCACTTAGCTTGCTACTCCATTTGCATAACCTTAGCAATTATTGTGCCTTATGAACTATCGAGTTAGAGCTCCCTTCACTCTTATTATTTAAGCATAGAGGGGCTTCTGCAGTGCAACATATTAGATATCATTTTCGGGATTAACTTTGTAGTGAAAGTCATTACTCTATGACTCATATCAATGAGTATTAGTCGCAACTCACCAATAATTTGCATGATTTGAATAGTCCACTTAGCACTCATTGCATCGGGTGATGCTCACAGGGGTGAAGAAATGGGATTGAAACCAGCGAAATGAATCGCATATCATCAATCATCACTTTTGGGGCTTGCACCTGGTAACGAGGACTTCCGAGGTGGTCACCCATCCCAAGATGCCTCTATCTCAAGCACACTTAACTATGGAGTTTTCCCCACAATCAAGCCCACTTAGCTTGCTACTCCATTTGCAAAACCTTAGCAAGTATTGTGCCTTATGAACTATCCAGTTAAAGCTCCCTTCACTCTTATTATTTAAGCATAGAGGGGCTTCTGCAGTGCAACATATTAGATATCATTTTCGGGATTAACTACGTAGTGTAATTCATTAATATATGACCCATATCCATGAGTGTTAGTCGCAACTAACCAATAATTTTCATGATTTGAATAGTCCACTTAGCACTCATTGCATCGGGTGATGCTTACAAGGGTGAAGAAATGGGATTGAAACCAACAAAATGAATCGCATAGCATCAATCATCATAAGAAAATGTAATTAATTATCTCCTTCTATTTTTATTAGGAAGGGACTCGAATGGAGTAACTTCATATTTATCTAATATATTGATGAAGTATTAACGTGCAATTATTTACCATAAGTGTTTTTGGTGGCGAAAAGTGACCCATTCAATGACATTGGCCACTCACACATTAAGTTTATATATTTACTGGCATGAAAAAGTTTTGATGATCGACCACTATTAGTTTTAGTGATTTTAATTTTTAGGTTAAAGTTTTGTTTTATACAAAAGCATATTGATGCCGACAAAACTTTCGTGGAAAACCCTAATATATAACAACACTGAAAAAACTATAACGGGTTGGGTGAATCAAGTTTTATTATTATTATTGGATATGATTAAGTTCTTATTCTAATGGGTTGGGTGAATCAAAGTTTTATTATTGTTGGATACGATTAAGTTTTTATGGTGTGTATAGTTTTTATGGATCTTAAAAAGCCATAATATTATGGGGTTTTCCTCTATGATTTAGGAGATTTTTAGGACATGTTATGGGTTTGAGTCGGATTAATTATTTTTTTAGATCCAAACTATCATAATAATGACTTAATTAAGAAACCATGTGGCCTAAATATGTGTACAAGTAATAATTAAAGATCTAGGACATACTCAAAAATGTGAGGCATAAACAAGGAACTATACTACTTTTAGGTATTTATGTATCTTATTCAAGGATGGTTTTGGAATAACAAGAGATCCATATTTCCTAATTAAAAATATTGAAAAACTAATTGTAGATTTATATTTAAATAAATGATATACGTAATTACACGTTTATTATTTAACTATGTTTTTCATAAATTAATATGGTGAAACATGGTAAAAGTTTTCATATTTGTAGTTTTATATATGTGCATAGATGTAGATTTACATAATGGAAATGAGTTTATTTTAATAAAAAAAAAAAAAAAAAAAACATAATTTCTAAAAATGGAAATCTAATTGTTAATATTGTGGTTTTTTAGATTTTAGATTTTTCTCAAAAATTTCATGGTTCACACTCATATAAAATAGAGGATAGTCATGGTTCATATTGTAGTCAATGTGTTTTATTTTTAAAAATATTTTTAAATGTTTATATATAGAGAGGGGGGTTGGTTATATTTCTAAATTTACAATTTTAAAGAAAATATTATGTTTTCTTTGTTTTATTTTAATATATAATTTATATTTCTAAAATATAGATGTTGAGTATTTTTATTGTAAGTTTTAGTTTATGTTACACTACTAGTATAGCAGAGTTGTTGGTGAACGTCGAAAGGTTGAGAAGGTGAAACGAATCCTTAAAAGAATATATTAAATTTTATTATTGATTAATAAATAAACTCTTGCATCTGGTGTTAATATTTTAATTTATGTTAATCACTTATGTGGCAATCAGTTAGCTATCAAACTAATTTTTAAATATGATTAGGTAAATGTAAAAAACTAAACACATAAACAATGTCTTTATAATAGCTAGGAAGTTAATGATTGAAATCATAGTCATTTATTTTGTGTGACTACTAAAAATATTTCAGCCATATTTAATCCTTTCCATAAAAAACTTATTAAACACTAAACTCCTATTAAATCTGTCCATTATCAATAATTATGTGTCTTTCAACATAACTAGATAGAGTTTTACACACTCAACTAAATCTCATAACTTATTTTTAATCTCATAACTTATTTTTACATTAATAGTTACTTTCAAATATATTTGTGTATTCGAACATTATTTATAAAATCCGGAGGAAAAATAGCGGATCGAACTATGCCAGGAGTGTCGATGCTGCTAGTCTTTTGGTTGTCGATGCCCGTACTCGATACACGTGTCGATCCAAGTGTTGATTTTCTCTCACGTCCCAATACGAGTTGACATCTAATAAGTTTTTTTGTACCTATATATATTTTACATTCTTCTATATGTACAAAATATTACATCAATATAAACACATATTATATTTAATAGATAATATTACATCAATATAAACACACATATTATATTTAATATAATAGATAACATTTCAATTTTAGAAAACTACATTTTTATATGTTCATACAAAATTTCCATAAATAGTTTAGAATGCTAATTGAAAAAATTTCATAAATAGTTTAGGATGCTGATTGAATTTTCTATATATATTTTATTGTTTTTCATTATCTAAAAATGAGATATACATATATTTCAAAATTGTCCTCTTATATTTAAAAATTTTTAATTTAACAGATTTTCATTATTATAAATATAGTTATCATGAAAACATGTATATGAAAGTCATTTGACAAATATAATTTTATCTAAAAAAATGAAAAATATTGCCACTTATATCACTTGTTGAAGTACATATATGGATCTACAACATAAAAACCTAATAATCTCATATATATAAGTATCTACAACTTTGAAAATTGGATTTAACATGGTTACTTAGGGAAAACAAGTGTTATTTATTTATTAAATATATACATAATAAATTATGAAATCAATTAGGTAAAATAATTAGGGGTGAAATAGGAGGGGCACCAAGCAGCTTGAGCAAAATTGAGTATTTTATTTAAAAAAAAAAATGGGCTTTTGCATGAGAAGGTGAGGTGTCAATTAGGAATTTGCATGAGAAAGTGAAGTGTTAACTAGGAAAAGTTCTATAAATAGAAGGGAAAACCCATGGAAGGAGTATGAAGAAAAGGGAGACAAAATACTACCAAAAATTCTAATGAAAGAAGACTTAGTTGAATTGGGAAGTGGTATTGTATTGTTTAGGGTTCTCACTAAAAAAGAAGTCGCGAGGCAAGTCCATAATTATATAAATCTAAAACTAAAACTAGTTCATAATTCTAAATAAGAGTGTGAATTTGAGAGTTTTTTGTGGAATAAGTAAATATGGTTTAGATATAGCTTTATAATTCATTGGGAGACTAATATGCGGCTGAGGTGATTACAGACTCATTTTTTTAACATTGAAAAATAACATAATCCCTTTTTATATTCAACTAAGGAAAGAAAAAAACACAAAGCATTAAATGGGTTTTTGAGTTGAGTAAGTGCAAAGAGCATAATGGGATTTTTGTTGGGTATGTGTTATATTATTTTCATGTGTGTCTCTGTGGGAACGTCAGATATGAAAACTGCGTCTAATAATCCCTCGCACTAGTGCTCTGTTTGTGTCGTGTGTGCAGGGCACTTTCGTAGGGGGCGGTCTCACTGGTTTAACGGATTTTGCTATTTTTAGTGGTTTTGTAAATTAATCCCAGATTAAGGGATTAGGGTTTTGGTATCTACGGAATACCTAAAAACATTGTATATATTGTATGGTGAATGGTGAAATTCAATATAATGAATATAAGAAAGGTTTTCCGAGTGGAGGGTTTCTGGTATAAAATCTTTGTGTGCTCTGTGTATGAGTCATTAACTAATTTCTATCTTGCTTAAGAATCTATATGCATTGCTTTACTTCACAGGTTTAAAACTTACAATTTTGAGTTGAGTCAAGTTGCACCGAGAGCATTTCGTTTATTTTCAATTTTCTCTATTTTTTTTCTAGATTGTTGTTATCACTA
Source organism: Picea engelmannii (assembly GCA_009831015.1). Lineage (NCBI taxonomy): Eukaryota > Viridiplantae > Streptophyta > Pinopsida > Pinales > Pinaceae > Picea > Picea engelmannii. Next base: position 94,014 of record ML799413.1, read on the forward strand.
TGTGGATCGTTATTTCTTTGTTAAGTTGAGAAAAACATGAAAAATGTGCATTATTTGATAGATGCACTTGTGTTGTTTTTATTTTAAGGTGCGGAGTCTATTTTACATGGGGAATATGTTTATTTTTGTTAACTTTGTTTCAACTATTATGATGTGTTTTAGGTATTAAATATTTTTATCTTTGTTTAAATAAGTATTGTGATGTGTTTAGGTATCAAATATTTTTATCTTTTTTAAATAATCATTTTGGTTTAATTTTTACCATCTCTTCTTGAGCCAATATTAATCTTATGATGTGTTTTCTTAAATGTATATAATCTATTTTACACATATAATGTGTTTTTTAACTTTTCTTTAGGTATTATGATGTGTTTTAGTTATTAAATATTTTTATCTTTGTTTAAAAAATCATTTATCTTTAATCTTCACCATCACTCTTTAAATGATTATTTCTCTATTAAGTTGAGAAAAACATGAAAAATGTGCATTATTTTTATATATGCACTTGTGTTGTGTTTGTTTTAAGGTCTGGAATCTATTTTACGTCCTTAATATGTTTGTTAATTTTTATAGAGGTATTTAAATTTTATTCAAAAATTGTGATATGTTTAGGAATTGAATATTTTTATCTTTGTTTTAATAAGTATTGTGATGTGTTTAGGTATTGAATATTTTTATCTTTTTTAAATAATCATTTTGGTTTAATATTCACCATCTCCTTTGTATGAAACCAACTCCTTATTAGGTATTAATCTTATGTTGTGTTTTTTTAAATGTATGGAATCTATTTTCTACACATAATGTGTTTATTAACATTGCTTCAAGTATTGTGATGTGATTTAGATATTAAATATTTTTATCTTCATTTAAATAATCAGTGTTCTTTAATCTTCACCTCCACTCTATGAATAGTTATTTCTCTCTTACTTTTAGACAAACATGAAAAATGTGCATTATTTGATAGATGCACTTGTGTTGTCTATTTTAAGGTTGTGTTGTGTCTATTTTAAGGTTTGGAGTCTCTTTTACATGTCTAATATATTTTTTAATTTTTATTCACTTATTGTGATGTGTTTAGGTATTGAATATTTTTATCATTGCTTAATAAGTATTGTGATGTATTTAGGTATTGAATATTTTTATTTTTTTTAAATAAATTTTTTTATTTAATCTTCACCATCTCTTTTATAAGAAACCAACTAAGTGTAGATATTAATTTTATGTTGTGTTCTTTTAAATGTCTTGAATCTATTTTACACATGTAATATGTTTATTAACTTTGCTTAAAATATTATGATGTGTTTTAGGTATTAATTGTTTTTTAGGTTATTAGGTATTAATTGTATACTATGACTTTCTTTAAACATGTCTTTGCTTAAAACTAGTTTGTCACTTCATGGAAAGCAGTTTAACTTACCCTTTTATATATTTAGTTATTGATTTTATTTTCTTCTATATATACTAAAGACATAAAAATTGAAAAATATTTTAGGTTTGGGTATTATCCTATCATTGTCCTTATAAATTTCTTTACCTTGAAATGTCTTCTTCTTATTTTAACATTAATTTAATCTTCATATTTTAGTTTATTTTATACTGATACTATTTACATGGGTTTAAATGAGTGTTAATACATTTTTCTCTAATTATTCATCTCATCTCTCAATATATATAACATCTTTTATTATTTATACTAACACTGAAAATTTTATGTATATATAAAAACATCTTTTATTATTTATAATAACAATGACATTTTTTATTGTATAAATTTGGCCCTTCCTCTAAATAAAGAGGGACGAGGAGGAGGAGTGTATCATAACCTCTTACTGATATATTGCAGGATTTGTAAACTTACTTTTATTTTTGTTGGGAGTGGAGTAACTTCATATTTATCTAATATATTGATGAAGTAGTGACCTGCAATTATTTAACATAAGTGTTTTTGGTGGCGAAAAGTGGCCCACTCAATGACATTGGCCACTCACGCATTAAGTTTATATATTTACAGGCATGAAAAAGTTTTGATGATCGGTCAGTATTAGTTTTAGTGATTTTAATTTTTGGGTTGAAGTTTTGTTTTATGTAAAAGCATATTGATGCCGACAACACTTTGGTGGCAAACCCTAATATATAACAACAATGAAAAAAATATAATGGATTGGGTGAATAAAGTTTTTTTATTATTATTGTAGGATATGATTAAGTTTTTAATCTATTGGGTTGGATGAATCAAAGTTTTATTATTGTTGGATATGATTAAGTTTTTATGGTGTATATAGTTTTTATGGATAGGAAAAAGCCATATAACATAATATTGTTGAAATGACCGTGCTTTGAAAAGCTAACTAGTTCTCAAACTTATCATGGATTTCTTATACGTGAATAATTATTTTCTGAAAATTTTCAACCATGACGATTATTAAACTTATGAAGGTATTTAGAAATATAAGTGTAATTAGTTGGAAGTGAACGAAGAGTTCCTCTGTTATTTCAGGTGCCACGTTGCAGTAACATTAAGAATAGCGTGCACATGATTCCAGTCTCCCACCGCCAATGTGCGAGACTGGAACCATGAGCACGCTCTTATTAATGTTACTGCAACGCGGCACCTGAAACAACATAGAAACTCTGCGTTCACAGCCAACTAATTACACCTGCCCACGCCCATGGCCGACAATGTAGAAACTGTTCGTTCACATCCTGCTAATTACAGCTTTTTTCCGCGCCAATTGCAAACAAGAACTCTCGCAAATCTCGAAGCTTTACTAATGCTCTTTCCGTCATTTATTAATGGTTTTCAATTCAGTTAACGTTCGTTATTTTTTTTAATGTGTAATGCCATTTGTCGGTAAGCAGTTGTGAGTGGATTAATGGTTAAAAACATGTTAAATTAAACAATCAAATAACTGGTTCAGAGTACTTTGATCGTGAAGTTAGATAATTACTATGGAAATTTTATTTGAAATATTTAAACTTGAGTAAATATCAGTATTTATATGTATAAAACTCAAAGGTTAATTCAAATGGTATGTGAAATTTGTTAAACAATAAAAAATACCTTTTAATTAAGCTATTTTTTATAAATAAATAAATGAAATTGTAGTTGGGTATAGTGAAATATAATATTAATATTTCCATTTAAACCACAAATACATTTGGAATTTATAAATAACAATATTTTAAATTTACATAAAATCATATAATGTTTTAAGTATTTCTAAATATATGGATCTATGCTTACAAATTTGAAACTATTACAACAATTTTATCAAAGCCAAAATTATGTTCAATTTCTTTTTAATTGTGTAGATTTGATCAGTATTTCTATGTTTAGTCCAGTCTTAGAATTAAGATAAAAATGGAATTGGATCTTATTACTCACATTATATGTATTTATAAGTTACATATATTTATACGCTAAAGGTAAGTTTCTTCAAAATGTTTGATTGAGGGAAGGTTTATGTATTATTATTAAATAAAAAATTTAAGTTTTTTACATTATTACAAGTCTTTATAAATTAAAGATAAATTTAATAAAAATGTTGTTTGTTTGATCGAGGAAAGATTTATTTATTATTTTTAAATACATTTTATGTTAAAAAAATCTGTATTTCTCCCTAATATATATCCCTAATATATAAGATTAAACAAAACATTATATCATTTGAATGAAAAAGATTATAAAATATATATTCATTATATTTTAATGGTGCCATTTTATTGATTGATTGTGAATATATGAAAGAGTTTTGCACCTTTTAAATATTAATATTATTCTAAAAATAAATAAAATTACACTCATATACTTAAGGCATTCAAGAGTTCACTCTTAATTTGATGAAGCTCGAATTAGGATGCAATTCCCTCTATGTTTGGAATTTCTACCAGGTTTTTAGTAGACTTGCAAGTTTTTTTATTACATAATAATTTAATCTGTGTTTTTTATTTGTATATTTTGAAATTATTTTTAGCAAGCTATTAAAATGCAATTTGAGTTGGCATATGATTAAATGTACAACACTAATAAAAGGTGTTATTCATTTCAGTCTTACTTATGACAACAAGGACAATTGTGTTTTTTGGGAATGCTATATAGAATACAATCACTATTTTGTTATGTTCTTATAGCAGGACCTAAAACTATTTTTAATTAGCTAATACCTCGTCTACCCCGGGCCAAGGAAATAGATTAACCACCCAAGATCAAGATTAGAGGCACATAGTAAAGTGGAAGACTTCCCCTTACAAATCAGCAATCAATTATTTTGTTGCACCTCAAGGTTTTATTGTACAAACATGTTTTTTTAATAAAGATGAACATTGCATTTAAATATATACCAATCAAAAGAACTAACTCTTAATATATAGATTTAGGGAAAAAATGTTGAAATAATTCATTTGATATAACTTTAGTGATTGCTATGGGTGTGAAGTTTAGACCTACAACATTTATGGCAAGTTCTAAAATAAAATGTAGTAAATTTAAAAGAATTTTGTTGCCTATAATTATAGAATCAATGCAATTTTGACAATATTTATGATAAGATCTAAAACAAAACAAAAAAAATTTTTAAAGAATTCTATTCCCTATCATTATAAAATCAATGCATCACTTATTATCATATTCTCTTTATTCAAGCATATGATATCATGATTAGATATTTATAATATAATCATAAATTGTTCCCATATGGTGTGACATTTGTCGATCCCATTTTACCTGGCACACATGTGAACATAGCACTTAAAGCCCCTTGTTTCCACCCTCCCCCTCATCAATTCACCATGCTTAGCATTCGTGCTGGTAGGGAGATAGTGTGTTGGAAAAATAAGGGAAGATTAATGGCACACATTCAACACCAGTTGTGGCTCACCAAATCAGGTACAATGCAGCTTGACGACATCAACTCTGTCCCCATGGATCCTTTCCCTATCATATGAATGGTTTTTATGGATGTAAGGATTCAAAGTGGTTATTTTATTCTGCATATGTACTCAACTTTTCATTCCCTGCCTAAAATTTCTCTCCACTGGTGTTGCACTCCCACACCTACTAACTCCATTTCCCCTTTGTTCTTCATTTCCTCTCTTGACTCAGCCTTCGTCCCCATCAATTCTCTCTTCCCTCTGGTGCCTGAGAATTGTTTTCATTTCACCATCTCTCTCTGCTCTATCTACACCGTGCCATGTGAAAGGGGCAAACCCAAATGAGGGTCAGCCTATTATATCTTTGTAGCCCGACACCATCAACCAAGCCCTTCTTTGGCCCCCTCTCTGCCTCCCAACACGTTCACAAATCTTTTTGGCCAACCCCATTATAACCAAAATTGGAATGATGATTCTCAATTTCCCCTTGGAAATTTGGAGCCAATGCCTTAAAATTCCAACCTCGTGATTGATTAAGGTGGTTTTCCTATAGAGGAACAAATCCCTCCAAGTTGGTTGGAGGGTACCACTATGTCAACTACACCAATTTTCAATTCCATCCTCCTTATCGAGCCTATGACATCTTTGGGAGGTTGTGTGATAGAGGGAAAAATTCCTCCACATTGGCTGGAAGACTCAACGAGGGGTAAAACCCAAAAAATCAATGAGTCATTCAATGGGACCACCAAGAAAGACTTGGATTATTTCCTAGCTTAGGAGGAGACTCCTCTAAATTGGTTCAAGGAAGCAACAACACAACCTTATTTAGATGCCCACGACCCACCCAATGTTGTGAGTTCATGGCCATAACTGCTTAGTCCAGGTTGATTCTCGAAGGATCATCTACATCTAATTTTTGAAATGCATCGGGAGATGATGGAAAAACTTCATTGCGAGAGTTCCCTCAACCATCGCCTGGACCTGTTGTTCAACTCCTTGTCAAACGATCCTACCAATCGCTACTTCCTGACTTTCTTCCAACTGTTTGTTTTCACTGTCCGCGATGATGGATGCATGGGTTTGCCAAATCTCTAGTTTTCATTTTGTCATGTTATCAAGTCTAGATAGGATACATTTACAATTATATTTTTCACTAGTTAGACTTTGGTTCTGGTCTACCACCATCTCTATTCATTTTGCAGGCCACTTGTTCTGGTTTCCATGCATGTGGAAGAACATGTGGTAGATTTTGAACCATGTATTTCTATGACGACTTTTTAAGGTAATATACTCTTTTTTATTTACAAAAAAATTATATAATCATAAATTGTGATAGAGAAAGTGTTATTGCTTCTAAAATAAACATGGTTACTACAAGTTCAACTTTATCAAAACTATTTCTCCATTTTGTATTTAAAAAAAAAATTGTTAATATTATAGCCCATGTCTATAACTATCATAGTGAAACATGTAGTTGGACTAACCTAAAAACATTTTAGGATGAGTGTGTTTGTAAAATTTGTGATACAAAGGAGGTTGAGGATGAACACAACCTCCTTTTAACATGTCGTAACCTTGATAATATAAGACATAGATTTACCTAGTTCAAGATACATAATTACTCTTAAAGACCTTCTAGCATTACAAAAACTATAATGAATTCAAAGTATTTGTATTTACTTTTAAATTAATTTTTTTTCATTTTTCTTAAGATTTGATAGAACAAAGTTGGTCTTATCATTTTTGTCATCGTCGTCTCCATCATCATCATCCTCTTCATATTCATTGTCATCATTGCCATCCTCCATTTTCATCATCATCTTTATCATTGTCACCATCATCATCCTGCTACTCATTGTCCTCACCAATGTCATTCTTCCCATCATCACCACTACTAATTTCAATGTTATGAATTCACATTAAATAAAAATGTTTCCTACCATTATCTTCTTGAATGAGGCTAAAGTGAGTGTAGTATGATGCTGAAAATACTAAAAGTTTAGCTATTAACAAAGGTATAGAAGCTTGCAACCTTCTTAACTATTAACAAAGGTATAGAAGGTTACAACCTTTTTATGAAGCATTTCTTCAGGGTATTACAAATACTAAAAATATCATCAATATTGACCTCCTCATCATCATTGTATCATTTTTTGTCCTTATTAACTTCACTCTCTTTGCTGCCCTAGTAGTTAATTTCAATATAATGTATTCATGTGAAAGGAAGTCATTGCCATTGTGGAATTCAATATTATGTATTCACATTAAAGGAAGGTGCTTCCTACCATTAGGATAGATCATATCCATGATGTCCTCCAAGCTATAGGATTTTATGCTAGTCGCTTGTGGGGTGTACCATCGCATTTATATGTTGGCTATAATGTTAGTGCGACACATTAATTCTAGTCAAACTATCACCCTAATATTAAGTACTCATACACACTATTAACTTACAACTCTATTATGATTGATCATATCTCATTATTTAAATATCTACATGTTTAATCATACAAAGGATGAGATATATCCTCCACCCCACCAATATCTTAATGAAACTAAAGTATAATGTTAAACATACTAAATATTTGACTTTTAACTCTTAAACAAAAGTAAAGAAGGTCTTGGGTCATTACCTTGTTTCTTTAGGTCCAAAGAAGATGAGCTCTTAGCCAATTAAAAACAATTATACATCTTACATCAAGACCAAAAGGGTGGTTACACCCCACAAACAATATCGACCAAATTCCCAATATCTCTATATGGTCATTAGTGATTCACAGTGTCCCCATACATGACGCCTAAAACACTGTATCAAAATTGCAATTTATCCTTTTTTTTCCAAAAAAATAAATGTGTAACTTAATCCATAATAATATAAAAAAACTAAAATTTGTATTATAAATTTTTTACAATTCAAATAATTAATTTAATAAAATAATTAATCAGATCTAATTTAATTTATAATTCCAAAATTTTAAATTACATCCATTTTTAGGGTTTCATTTCAATATATGAATTTAAAAAATGAAGCGTTTAACACAGAATACCAAAATTATAGTGGATAACTCCACGACTCTGCCCGCCAATGCATGCATGAAGCACCAATTGTCTTTTATTAAATGTCGCTCCTTGTGGCGCGCTATTCATATTTTTACAGCGAATGTCGCTCCTTGTGGCGCGTTATTCTTAGTCCCAAAGAATGTCGCTCCTTTTGGCACCGCCAATGCATTCCACACGAATGTCGCTCTTTACGGCGCGCTATTCTTGTGACATGATACCCGGCACAAGATATATTCTTCAATCCTGCTCTCTTGACTGTACCTTCACTCCCTCCAGCTATTCTTGCGACACGACACCCGACACAAGATATATTCTTCATTCCCACCCTCTTGACTGCACCTTCACTCCCTCCAGTTGAATACATACATCTGCCACCGTATATTAATGGCGACACAACATATTTGCTTCCTTCAGTCCCGACCACTTGACTGCACCTTCACTCCCTCCAGTTGAATACATACATATGCCACGGTCCACCATTGATCAATGGCGGCATAACGTATATTCTTCATTCCCGCCCTCTTGACTGCACCTTCACTCCCTCCAGTGGACTACATACATCTGCCACCATTTATTAACGGGCTTTCAGCCGCATTCATTAACCGAGTGTTTGTTATTGCCTCTTAAAACTGAATACTCTCGAGCAGTTGTGTGAGAGCAGCACGGAAACATTATTTTGAAATATTCACACAAATATGAGGTGTATCGCTTGACATGTTGACCCAAGAAAACATAAAAAAATTATAGAACATAATAAAAGACTAAATTATGGCCTTAGGCCTGAACCAGCAGTCGAAACCTGCTCTATCAATTTTGTTTCTTCCCGAGTCCTCATAATGTATATTAGGGTTTAGGGTTTTGGGGAGGTCTTCAAGTTACTCTTAGCAACATCTATCAGAAGGAAGAAATGGATGTCTTAAATTCTAAATACTTCATTTACAGAATGCAAATATCATTTTTGGATTTCAGTTTTCGATTCTCTTATGTCCACGCATGTTTCTCCACGGATGTCTTAAATTCTAAATATTTCATTTACAGAATGCAAATATCATTTTTGGATTTCAGTTTTCGATTCTCTTATGTCCACGCATGTTTCTCCACCTTCAAGGTAGAGTTGTCTCAGGACATGCTAACAACTTTGGTATACTTATTGCATTCTACAAGTACCAATGATTTTTTGTATGGTTCTCACTTAATTAGAGATCAAAAAAATCATTAAATAGAATGAAAACGAAGAGGGGAGAACAAACCGACTAATCAACCTATCATAGTGAATGTTGAATACCCAATTGCATGGAAACAGTTAGTCCATCATACAACCCATGTGCTTTCATGCCTAAGACACTAAATCAGTGGATCCAAAGGGATCAAATTGAATGCTTAATGATGTGACAAAGTCTGGATGGAGTAAATACGCCCATTTGTCATGAATTAAGGCAACATTGACGGGGAGCAAGATCTCCCTCATTTATTTGAATTGATCTTTCATAATAACACAAATATTTGAATTGATCTTTCATAATAACACAAATAGTTTCCATCTAATGCATATATACATCAACTCAAGTACATCTACATAAAATATCGACCACTATGTAGTCTATAGAGGTATCTTTATTAAAATGGACTTTAACAACTACATTTTCAAAGGTGTTTCTAGAGACTGCATTGTGATTAATGTTTTCCCATCTACACTATACTTCACAATCATAGAATAAATATTATACTTCATAATCATGGAATAAATATTTAATTAGAGTGTTTCCTCCATTGTGCTTCAAATCCATGCTTCCCTCAATGAGAAGGGATACAATGGCTCCAACATTTGTCATAGTATACATATGATTAACTTTAAGTGGATTTTGACTAAGGGACTTCCTTCCAACATTGTATCCATGAGGCTATCTTTTGTGTTGTCTTGGATATTTTTAGTTTCAAGAAGGACTCCCATTGTCACATTAGTTTGATTATAAAACCAAGTGGCTAATGATGGTGATGGTTTCCACCTTCCCAACTCTTAATAGTTTAAAGTCTTGATACATTTAACTAAATCCTAAGTGTAGGATGTAAAACTCCAAGTCCGAGCCCCTGTGGAATTCGCCTGAGCCTTTCGCCTGGCCTTTCGCCTGAGCCATGTTGTGTCTTAGCATTTGGTTGCTGCCACTTTCGATGTCCATACCCATTTTCTGTTGGTGTTGTCACCCGTGTGTTAGGTGAATGTTGTTTTTGTATTACTTAGGAGTTGAATTGAAGAAATAGGTTGTTAGGCGTGTGAGCAACTCTCCCAGGTGAGAGAGTTAGATGAGAAGTGATTTATCTTGGAAGAGAGTCCCGTAGTAGCTACAATACTCTGAGACTTCTCATTGAGCCTGTTGTTGAAGCCCAAGGTAAGGGAGATGTAGTAGTTGATGGAATTGTATTAGTGAAGGTGTACCCTCATAGGGTGGAGAAAGCTTGTGGAGAATGAGGGTCTATGTGTTGTGGGAGTAAGTGCCTCATGCGATAAAAGATCCTTCATGTTGTTCTATTCAACTTCCTTGTTTTCCTTGCCAATCCTAGAATTCCCTTTCCCGGTGGACTTTAATCCCATCTCAGGGGTGACCCACTGTTGAGCATGATGAGCAACGTGGTCTAAGTCTGGGAGGTTTGTGGAAGGTCTGAACGGTTAGTGGTCATCTATTAAAAGACAAGTACCAATTTTATATTCATTTTATGTTGTGTATTTGTATTTGCATTATAATCAATGAGTAATGCCTGGATATATATGTGTTGCATGTATGTGTTAATGTTGCTTCTTCATGAACATGTGTATGAGTAGAGTATTGACATTTGTTTAATTGCATTAGATAGATATATATTTATATTTCAGAATACAAGATGTTATCTCTATCTTCTGGTTAAGTTTTGTATGTGATTATCTCTGCAAAGTTACTTGGTGGCATGGCCTAGCCTGTTGTTTAAGGCCGAGAATGTCACAAGAATGGTATCAGAGCAGTAAACGAAAAGTTAAGGTTGCTTCGGTAGCGTTACCTGGCAGGGGTTGATGGTTAGGGACATTACAAATTGGTATCAGAGCCACGGTTTCGACACTAAGCGTGGACGAGACATGTTAGTGGTTAGCGAGAAATTTTTTTAAGAGTGAATTATTGTCGAAAGGGACAAAATTCGAGGTTCAAAGTGTTTCTGGGTGTAAGGAGTGCATCGATAGAGTCTTTGACTCAAAAATCTTGGGAGAAATAGCTTGAGTTTTCTCATGAAGGGATGCAAATATCTGTTGCAAGGAGTGCACATATCTGAAAGTCGACTAAGTGTCGAAGCAACCATCTAAGGAGAAAGGGGTCTGAGAAATGAAGCTCATGAGAGATAGCAGGAAGAAATATTCAAAGGGCGAGAAACTCTCAAGGTTTAACGAGTTAACAACTAGGATTTATTCAGGAGGAAATAGAGTCATCTAGACCGTCATCTCTGAAAAAGTTGCGAGGTAGTTAGCTGTGAGTTCCTTTGGAAATCCACGTAGTAACGGAGTTTGTCTGTGTCATTGATATGAGAGAGAGGATACATGGCGAAAATATGTGGACTTCGGGTGAAATCACTTCGAGAGAAAACAAGTGTGGAGAGGTTGAAACTCCCGAAGCCCGAAGAGCCGAAGTGATTCCGTCGATCTCTGGGACTGTTGAGAGGTTGAGAGGTTGAAAATCCCAAAACTTGAAGAGACGAAGTAATTTATAGTCATCGATCGACGGAAGACACACGTCAGTAGATTCCGTATTTTGAAAGCGAGGAGAATGCAACATATAGCGCCACATGGCAGGTCACACGAAACCGACACGTGGTCCAATTAGGTGAGAGACACAAGGTAGTTAAAATTGGTGAATAAGTTAGTTGGATCGGGCCCGCAATAACTTTGATCATAATCTATCAAGATCGATGGCCTAAGGTTTTAGGAATATAATATTGGGGTTTTCCCTCTGTGATATAGGGCCTAAATATGGATCTTTAGGGCATGTTATGGGTTTGAGTGTGATTAATTATATCTTTAGATCCAAACTATTCATAAGAATGACTTAATTAAGGAACCATGTGGCCTAAATATCTGTACAAGTAATAATTAAAGATATAGGGCATACTCAAATATGTGTGAGGCATAAACAAGGAGCTATACTACTTTTTCGTATTTATGTATCTTACTGAGGGATGGTCTTGGAATAATAAGGGATCCATATTTCCTAATTAAGAATATAAAATAACTAATTGTAGATTTATATTTAAACAAAAGATTTACACATTGTAATTAAGACTATGTAAATCTTAATTACATAAGTTAACCAGGTTTATTATTTAACTATGTTTTTTCATAAATTAATACGGTGAAACATGGTAAAAGGATTCATATTTGAAGTTGTATATATGTGCATCCTAATAGATTTTCATAATGGAAATGAGTTTATAAATAGTTTCTAAAAAAGAAAATCTAATTATTAGTAGTTGAAAATTTAGTTGTTAGTAGTTCTGGTTTCTTATATTTTAGGTTTTTTTCAAAGAATCTCATGGTTCATGGTTCATACTCATATAAAGTAGAGAATACTCCTACTAATCAATCTGTCTTATTTTTAAGGATATGTTTAAATGTGTCAATATGTTTATTTTATATATATTATATATTACATGTTCCATATTTATAATTTTAGAAGAAATATTATGGTTTTTTTTTTGTTTTATTTTAATATATAATATACTTCTAAAATATAGATGTTTAGTATTTTCTTTTGTAAGTTTTAGTTTCCATATCCTGCACTACTATGGAGTCTTACACATTCAATTAAATCTCATAGCTTATTTTTACATTAGTAGTTAAGTTCATATATGTTTGTGTATTCCAACATTATTTATAAAATAGTATAAGTTTTTTTCTACTTATGTACTTTTTCTTACATTCTTCTATATGTACAAAATATTACATCATTATAAACACACATTATATTTAATAGATAACATTTTAATTTTAAAACATTACATTTTTATATAGTCATACAAAATTTCCATAAATAGTTTATAATGCTAATTGAATTGTCTATATATATTTTATCATTTTTCATTATCTAAAAATGAATTATATATATACTTCAAAATTGTCCACCCATATTTAAGGATTTCTAATTTTATAAATTTCCATTATCATGAATATAATTTTCATAAAAATATACTTATGGAAACCATTTTACAAGTATAATTTTATCCGAAAAATGAAAATCATTACCACCTATATCACTTGTTGAAGTACATATATGTATCTACAACTTTAAAACTTGATAATCTCTGCAACTTTTTCAATTGGATTTAACTTGGATACTTAGGGAACATTTTTTTTTTATTTTTTTATTAAATATATACATTATAGATTATGAAATCAATTAAATAAAATAATTAGGGAAATAATCTCATATAAGTATCTATAAATTTTTCAATTGGATTTAACTTGGATACTTAGTGGAAAAAATATGTTATCTCTTTATTAAATATATACATAATAAATTATGAAATCAATTAAATAAAATAATTAGGGGAAATGGGAGGAGTACTAGGTAGCCTATGCAAAATTGAGTATTTTATTTAAAAAAACAAATTAAAAAAAATAGGTTTTTGCATAAGAGGGTGAAGTGTCAACTAGGAATTTGCATGAAAGGGTGAGGTGTAAACTAGGAAAAGTTCTATAAATAGAAGGGAAAACCATGGAAGGGTGAGGAAGAAAAGGGAGATTGTGGAATGCTACCCAAAATTCTAATGAAAGAAGACTGATCCCAAAGTGGTATTGTATTGTTTAGGGATTTTAGTCAAAAAGAAGTTGAGAGGCGAGTCCATGCAATTTGGGGGTTTTAAGGGGAGAAGCTTTCTTTTAGAGGTTGGGACCAAACCTATTGGAATTTGAGAGTTCACATAGGTGAGAAGTAGGAAATTGAAGCTCAAGTCAAGTAACTAAGACATAAATCCATACAGGTAATTTTGTTTTTGCATGTTTCCAATTTTTGTATTATGAAATTATATAAAACTAAAATTAGCTAAGAATTCTAAATAAGGGTGAATTTGAGAGTTTTTTTTATATAGTATGTAAATATGGTTTAGATTTAATTATATAGCTTAGTGTAAGAGTAATATGTGGTTGAGGTGATTACATAATCATTTTTTTTAACACTGAAAAATACCAAAATCCATTTTTATAAAGAAAAGAGCAAAGAACATTATGGGTTTTTGAATTGAGAAATTGCAAATAGCATAATAGGTTTTTGACTTGAGTAAAGTTGCATGGGATTTCTTTTATTTTTTGTTTTCTCTATTTTAATTTTATCTAGATTGTTGTTATTACTATGTGGATGGTTATTTCTGTGTTAAGTAGAGGAAAACATGAAAAATGTGCATTATTTGATAGATACACTTGTGTTGTGTTAGTTTTAAGGTCTAGAATCAATTTTATATGTTGAATATATTTGTTAATTTTTATTCCGATATTGTGATGTGTTTAGGTATTGAATATTTTTGTCTTTTTTAAATTATGATTTTGGTTTAATCTTTACCATCTCTTCTGTAAGAAACAGTTGTGTTTTTTTAAGGTCTAGAATCTATTTTACACATGTAATATGTTTATGTGGTAAAATTTAAAAGTTTTTTATGGAGTATGTAAATATGGTTTAGATTTAGCTATATAGTTCATTGGGAGACTAATATGTGGCTGAGATGATTACAGACTCATTATTTCTCTGTTAAGCAGAGAAAAACATGAAAAATGTGAATTATTTGATAGATGCACTTGTGTTGTGTTTGTTTTAAGGTGAATCTATTTTACATGCGAAATATCTTTGTTAATTTTTATTCGTATTGTGTTTAGATATTTAATATTTTATCTTTTTTAAATAATCATTTTGGTTTAATCTTTACAACCTCTTTTGTAAGAAGACAAATGTTTGTTAACTTTTCTTCCATTATTATGATGTGTTTGAGGTATTAAATATTTTTATGGTTATGGTTATGGTTATTTCTCTCCTAAGTTGATAAAAATATGAAAAATGTGCAATATTTGATAGATGCACTTGTGTTGTGTCTATTTTAAGTTTTGTAGTCTATTTTACAGGCTTAATATGTTTGCTAACTTTTATCCAGGTATTATGATGTGTTTAGGTATTGAATGTTTTTATTTTTCTTAAATAATCATTTTGGTTTAATATTCACCATCTCTTCTGTAAGAGACCATCCTATGAGTATTAATCTTATGTTGTGTTTTTTTTTAATGTCTATAATCTATTTTACATATGTAATGTGTTTGTTAACTTTTCTTCATGAATTGTTGTTATCACTATGTGAATGGTCGTTTTTCTATTAAGTTGAGAAAAACATTAAAAATGTGCATTATTTGATAGATGCACTAGTGTTGTATATTTAAGGTTTGGAATCTATTTGACATGCTTAATATGTTTGTTAATTTTTATTCACATATTGTGATGTGTTTAGGTATTGAATATTTTTATCTTTGTTCAAATAAGTATTGTGATGTGTTTAGGTATTGAATATTTTATATCTTTTTTAAATAATCATTTTATATTTTTAAAACATTAAAAAAGTGCATTATTTGATAGATGCACTTGTGTTGTATATTTAAGGTTTGGAATCTATTTCACATGCTTAATATGTTTGTTAATTTTTATTTATGTCTTTAATTTTTATTCAGATATTGTGATGTGTTTAGGTATTGAATATTTTTATCTTTGTTCAAATAAGTATTGTGATGTGTTTAGG
>ML799413.1:114564-134535 GCA_009831015.1 Picea engelmannii
TGTATGGTTCTACTTACTTAGAGAAAAAAAAAAAAAAAAAAACATTAAATAGAATGAAAATGAAGAGGGGAGAACAAACCGACTAATTAACCTATCATAGTGAATGTTGAATACCTAATTGCATGGAAACGATTAGTCCATCATACAAACCAAACCATGTAGTGAATGTTGAATACCTAATTGCATGGAAACGATTAGTCCATCATACAAACCAAACCATGTGCTTGCATGCCTAAGACACTAAATTAAAGGGATCAAATTGAATGCATAATGATGTGACAAAGTCGGGATGGAGTAAATACACCCATTTGTTATTCCCCCTTTGTCATGAATAAGACAACATGGATGGGACCAAGATCTCTTTCATTTATTTCAATTGATCTTTTATAACAACACAAATAGTTGCCCGTCTAATGCATATATATATCAACTTAAGCACATCCACACAAAACATTAATTACTATGCAGTTTCTAGAAGTACCATTGTTAAAATGGACTTTAACAACGACATTTTCAAAAGTGTTTTTAGACACTGCATTGTGATTAATGTTTTCTCATCCACACTATACTTCACAATCACAGAATAAATATTATACTTTACAATCATGGAATAAATATTTGATTAGGGTGTTGCTATTGGATTACTGAGATGGGGGGTGAATTAGTCATAGAGAAATTTAATCATTCTTAACCATAAAATGCAAGTGTTATACCAATGTAGCATTATCATCCAATAGTTGCAGAGTAAATAAACAATCAACAAAAGAACAATCATGCACATACACAGTACACAGTTGGAAACCCAAAACGGGAGAAAACAACATAATTTTTTTCTTATATGTCTTTAAGAATTACATTCAATGGAAGCACCAACTTCCTTTGTTTTTCAACTTCAACTAGAAGGAGGCTCCAACCCTCTAGTTTCTCAGGCTACAACCTGAGGGAAGCTCCAACTCCCCAATACTCTGGCTACAACTAGAAGGAGGTTACAACACCTTATGTTCTCCTACTACAACCACATGTCCTTGCCTTGTCCAACCACCCTGGAATAAAAGTACAATGATGGAACCGTTGTCACACTATCACTGTGAGATATACTATTGTAAACATGTACCAATCAACCTATACCATAAACAAGTGCATCAACCATGCATCAATCTGTACCAAACAACCTGTAATCAGCCCATACCATAAACAAGTGCATCAACCATGCACCAACCTATACCTCAATCTGTACTATCAACAAGTGCATCAATCACGCATCAAATACACATAAACTATGACTCATCGAGATGTACCAACATCATCAACTATACACCTCATGTATGTGCCAACTCATCAACTACTTATCTCAACCATGTACCCAACATGTACCTCAACCATACACCAATATAACCATCAAAATTTATCTAGCAATAAATCACACTATCCATAACCAAATACCATAAACCATTACTTCAAACTATGTGCCACAACCTCATTGTTATACAACCTCTATCTATAACATACCTCAACCAAAAGCCTTCATCAATTTCATCATCCAAATCTGATTTGTAACTCTGCAACTGACCTGGTGTATATGATCGCATACCTGCAAACCTTCCTTAACAAGAGACTAGCATTTTCATCAAATTTTACTTTAGTCTCACATGATTAGTTTTGGATTAGTCAACAACCCTAACTTGCAATAATCATAACTATCTACATGTAATGAATAAAGGTCTAAAAATAGTACACAATGTTCTTTAGTGTATTGTCTACAATTTCTCTAGGTTTCACTTCTTGAAACCTCTCAGAAAATGAGTTGTAGCAAAAATGACATACCTTGTTGAATTCTAGTTTATTCTAGAGATCGAACTTGTAGAGAATTCCCTGCACAAAATAGTTGTTGTATGGATCTAAAAATGGTACACATAATACTAAAGATTGTACTCTAACCAATACATTTGGTCTTACTGAATTTGGATATGTTATGAAGAAGTTATGACATTTTTACCCGAAACACTTATTTTAGAATAGTTTCAGGACTAGCCACAAACCATATTTTCCATGGAGTGTAAATCCACAAATAGAACGACCCAAAAAATAGATTTTTTATCACATCTACTTGGATATGTTTTCTCAATAGCCTCCAGATTTTGTGGTCTAAATAATTCTAGAAAAAAAGTTATAGCAAAAATGGTGAGATGACATGTAAATAACATACCTTAGAAAGCATCATCAAAAGAATTTATCCTCCCTTGAATTTCGACCTTCTTTACTTCACCTTCCCTTTGAAATTAGCCTTAGATATCCTTTGGTTACCTCAGTCACTTTTAGATATTCAATATGCTCAATTGTAAGTAAATGAGAGACCCTTGCCTCTTATTTATACTTTTATGTACCTTCCTTAAGGGGTTACATTCTAATCCTCTTAAACCACTTTCTTTATTTTAGGCTAACCCACTTCTAACCACTTGTCCACTTAGTATTTTCTCCATTAACTTTATTATTTAAATAATTTCTTTTGTATCCACTTTGACTTATAGTACACTCATCACTTCACTTTATTATTTACCTTCTAAAATATCTTAAACCACTTTCCTTATTTTAGGGCTAACCCACTTCTAACCACTTGTCCACTTAATAATTTATCCATTAACTTTATTATTTAAATAATTTCTTTTGTATTCAATTTGAATTATAGTACATTCATCACTTCAGTTTATTATTTAAATAATTTCTTCTTTGCAACCACTTTGACTACTTTGACCTTTTGGGGCTTCTAGATGACTCATGAGGGTTCTTCAACTTCACATGCCCATAACTCTCTAACCGTGAGGAGTTATGTGACATTCCACATACCACTGGAAATGGAATGACATGTAATATCCATCTAGAATAGTCTTACTTTCAAATATATTAAAACTCATATCAATATACATCAAACAAACTTGAATCCATTACCCAAACCTTTGTGCTATTGGAATTCGCTACCGAACTTTCTTCAAGGGTTGACATCATTGACAACCGACCCAAATAATAAAAAAACTCCCCCTTTAGTATTGATGGCAACACTCTGATGTAATATTGAGCTCATATCACTCATGCTCCCCCTATGACCATCTCTCCCCTAGAACCATGCCTCTGTGATCTTTCTCCAAGTATTTTCCTTTGCATATGATAAATCTATCCCCCTTTGTCATCAATGACAAAGTTATATTTCCATCTGGGGTTGCTCCCCCTGACTGAACTCTTCCTGAAATTGATCTCCCAACCTGAACTTTCCTCTTTATGGTGCTTCCTCATGTAGATCTAAGATATATAAGATAAGCATTCAAAAGCATTAATTTTGGAGTAGAAATTACTCTGATTCTCTAGCGAAGATACTCAAAGGTTTCTCTTGGAAGAGGTTTTGTAAAGATGTCTGCCACTTGTTCTTTTTTGCCCACATATTCAACTATGATGTTCTTCTCTGCAACTTGTTCCCATAGAAAGAGATACTTGATTGAAATGTGATTCGTATTGGAGTGCATCATTGGGTTCTTTGAGATATTGATGGCATTTGTATTATCACAATAGATTGGAATACGCTCATCATACTCAACTTGTATATCTGTCAGACTTTGTTTCATCCATAGAATATGTGTACAACATCGTACTGCTGCAATATACTCTGCTTCGGTTGTAGATAAAGATATTGATGATTATTTCTTTCTTAGCCAAGACAAAAAAACACTCACCCAAGTAGAACATTGCTCCACTGGTGCTTTGTCGGTCATCAATGTAACCTTCCAAATCTGCATCTGTGTAGGCAATAAGTGATAGATCCTTTCCTTTTGAATACCATAATCCAAACTCTTATGTTCCTTTGAGATATCTGAAAATCCTCTTCACTGCTAAGACATGTGATTCCTTTGGTGCTTCTTTAAATCGTGCCACCTGTCCAACTGCCTACATTACATCTAGTCTGGATGTTTTCACATATAATAAGCTACTAATCATTGACCTATATTGCCTCTAGTTTATAGACTTTGAATCATCATATTTGCTCAACTTGCAATTGGTTTGCATAGGAGTGGTAATTGGTTTGCGATATTCCATTCTGAACCTCTTTAATATTTCTCTGATATACTTAGTTTAAGAAATAAAAATTCTTCGGTTTCTTTGACGTATCTGAAGACCTGGAAAGAAGGATAGTTCTTTGAGTAATGACATTTCAAATTCATTATGCATATCCTTTGTAAATTTCTAGCTTAACCTGTCATCAGTACTTCCAAAAATAATATCATCAACATAAACTTAAATTATTAAAATACCATCTTGAGTTATCTTGAGGTAGAGGTTGTTGTTTCCACTTCCTTTTCTGCACCCTCCCTATTGTAGATAGTTATCCAGTCTAGAGTACCATACTCTAGGAGCTTGTTTTAGACCATGCAATGCCTTCTTCAATTTACACACATAATCTGTGTTCTTTGACAACTGAAATCCTTCCGGTTGTTCAATCTAGAATTCTTTTTCAAGTTCCCTGTTTAGAAAAGATGATTTCATGTCCACCTGATACACTTTAATATTCTTGGAGAATTCATAGGTAAGAGAAATCAGATTTATTCCATTCTGGCAACTAGGAAAAATGTCTCTTCAAAGTCGATTCATTCAAGTTGTGCATAGCCTTTACATGCCAATCTAGCTTTGTTCCTTGTAACATGTCCATCTTCATTCAATTTATTTCTAAAAACCCATTTTGTTCCAATCACATTCCTATTCTTTGGTCTTGGAACCAATTCTCAAGTGTCATTCTTCTCTATTTGATCCAATTCTTCATCCATTGACTTATTTCATAATTCATCCTTGTTGGCCTCTTCAAAACTGTTTGGTTCAATCAGAGATAAGAATGTTAGGTGCATTTGTTTTGGTGAACAGATTCTTCTTCTAGTCTCAACTCCTGCATCTTTGTTTCTGATAATCTGATTTGAAGGATGATTTTTATCGCAACTCATTTTCTAGGTGTCTTTGGAGGCACTTGCTGAAGTTCCTCTTCTACTTATGTCTGATCTTCTTCATCTTCCCCTTCTACTTCTTCTTCATCTTTTTCTTCTTCTTCGTAAAGTTGTTCCATTGACTCGTTTTCTTCTTCTTTTAATTCTCATCCTCAAGTTTCATCAATTGTTACATTGATAGTTTCCACAATTTTTTTCAACCTCAGATTGTAACACTTGTATGCTTTCCTTGTACTTGAGTAACCAACAAGTACTCCTTTGTCCACACAAGAGTCAAACTTTCCCATTATGCCACCTTCTATTTTGATGTAGCATTTTCTTCCAAATACTTTGAAGTGCTTCACATTTGTTGGTATTCCTTTCCATAGCTCGTAGGGAGTTTTGTCATTGTTGTTTCTGAGCATTACTCTGTTTTGAATGTGAACTAATGTATGCACTGAATGTGTCCAAAAAATATCTCTCAAGTTGGAATCCACTAACATTGTTCAAACCATTTCCTATGTAATTATCATCCATTATGATAATGTTCCTTTGTCTCTGAACAAATATATGAATCCATGCTCTCGTCCACAGCCATATATTTGTCCAAACCTACTAATTGTTCTTACAAATCCATCTATGTCCATATTGTCCAAGACACTACTACATAACTGTCAATAATGTTGACCCATTTATCATTATACTATCATGAAGTCTTCACTACTACAACTGATTAATCTAGCAAACTGCACTTATGCTAACTGGCTGCTCTGGATATGTCTACTCAAACTCTTCAAGTTGCTCGAAGGATGGTTCTTTGGTATGTCACAGCTATCGCATAAACTCCCCCTATCTAATATTCATATTACTTGGGAGTCTCTAAGATAGATGGCTCAGAACAATTCTTGCTCTAATGTGTATTCATCATCATCTTCATTGGTAGATTCATCATCTCTCTTAGCTCTAACTTATTTCTTTTTGTCCTTGGATTCATCTTTCACTATAATGCATGGAAGTACAATCTCTTGAACATGTTCCTTATTTACCAATCCTTCTTTTCTTTCAGTTATTTTCCAAACCTTTCTGTATATGATATCTTTCTTTTTCTCTATAGAATTTTCTTCATCTCATTTTATTGTTGATCTTGCGATCTCTAGGACCTGGTCATTGTTCACATGTTCTTCGTGTTTTCTTATCCATACTTTCTTATATTTGATATCATTGTTCTCTTTCATGGAAGTATCAATCATGCTTCTACAATCGCTACCTATGTGTCCATAGTTATGACATTTGTAACATTCAATGTTACATGGGGCCACATAGGCATTTCTTGCTTGAACATTTCTTTTACAATCCCTGCAATCTGCAACCTTATGTCCAAAATTAGTATGATAAAAACAATGACCATAAAATAAATTTGCATACCTGGGAGTGAATGATCTTCTTTGTGGTGTAGTCCTTCTGAATTTCTTCCTTGACTGATCATGATCATGATTGAAGATTCTTTGTGGCTTGAAAATGGATGGTCTTCTTGAAGATGTATTTTTAATAGTTTTCTTAGATTACGGTTGACCATGATTCCTTCCTTTGAGTACTTCTGCATAACTCTTTTTGTTTTCTTCATTCTTTTTTTCTAGAAACCTAGAGTGCTTCTCTTCATTCTCTATAACTGATATGGATGTTTCTATCTCTTCAACGTTCTTGTTGAACTTGACCATTTTACTTCTCAATGTGACAACTTCTTCTTCAAGCTTCTCAACCTCTTCGTCTTTCTTCATTATCTGAGACTTCACGACTTCTTCTATTATTTTCACTTCTTCAAGATGGATTTTTAATGTGATTATTTATTCTTCATGTCCTTTCTCCTCTTGAACAAACTCTGCCTCAAGCTGGTTTAGATCATTAGTTCTTTCGTTATTTCTGTCAATATCGTATCTCTCATTTTTTCTTCTTCCTTCTTTGTTGCTATGTTGACTTCCAAATACTACTTTTGATATTCAAGATTTTCTTCGATCTTTTTGGCTTCTTCTAGCTGAGTTCTTAAGATTTAGATGACTTGTTAGAATTCTTCATGTTGGACATAGTTTCATTAATGTAAAACAGTATAACGATATGCAGAGTTCAAATATCAGAAGGAAAAGTGCATTAAAAGTATGCAATGAATGAAGCTCATAAGCAAGGACATTAATCAAAGATCAGAACGAAGAGCACATTGTAGAAATGTCGTCAGGATCAATGGAAAGACTGATCAATGAACAAGAAAATATGAGAAGCCTTAGTAGCCACCCGATCAAGAAATTCATGGTGTTGATTGTCTCATGTAATGAGATTTATCCCACATTGGAAGTGCAAAAAATATTATGTACGTTTATATACACAAGACTCTCCATAGCTTATCAACGCATAGTGCAAGGGTATGGTGGGGGATCTAGGTTCTTGGAGTTGAGAATCTCACCATCCTGGAGCCCAGGATGACCTGTCAAGCCCCCTACCTTTTGGTCAAAGTGACAATAATTGTTGATCTGACGACAAAGGATCTCGACCGTTCATTGGAAATATATATTTGTATATATATACATTGCACGTTGGTCATATGGGTGACCATGAGCTTAAGTACAATTGGAGGATTAGTAAACGATTAGATCAAGTTGTGACTGTCAGATATGCAAGCATAGATCAAGGGAAGGGATTGATTGCAGAGAGAAAATGGATAATTAAACAACACGTTAATTCCAATCCCACAATTAGTCTAGATCGTCAGATCTCATCGACTCAAAGATCGATGACTATGGTTGATCCACCAAATGATTAGATTAATTTGTGACTATTGGATACACAAGCATCATATAAAGGGCATGGATTGACTGCAGAGCCCAAAGGGAGAATTAAAATATACTTTTTTTCCAATCCCGCAATTATTCTAGATCATCAAATCTCATCGATTCAAATATCGATGACTGTGGTTAACTCACCAACAATCGCACAACTTCAAATGCGGAGATTGGGTGATGAATTAAAACACTCGCAAGTTATGGTTCCACAATCCACATTGACCATTGGATCAAGTTAAGTGGAAGGATAGGATAAGTAAAGATGAATACCATCCGATACAAAGTCCCGAAGTAAATAAGTATTGTCCGATCTATCCAGAGAATGCCAAGGTAGCCATGGTCAACTTTGGTGTTGACCACTTTAGAAGAAAAAGGGTTGAGAACAGGTAAGAACACCCAAAGGCTGAACTACCAAAGAAAATGCGAACCATCTGATATGAATAACACTTTGGGAGATATCAGGACCATCAGATCATGTTTAGTGGAAGGATAGAGTCAGCCTCAAATGTTCTGAAATAAATGTAAGTCGTCTGATCTGAGGAAACACTTCGAAAGATATCCTGGCTGTCAGATTGAGGAAAGTAGAAGGATAGGATAAGCAAGACCAAAAGCCCCAAATCTTGAATAGTTGAATTCCTGACAGTCATTGGATCGTGTTAAGCCTTTTTGGGTTAAAGAACAACCATAGGATGAGGTCAAGTTACTCGAGGTTTACACTTTCGGGAATCTCACTTCAGGAGAACTCGAAAATGGAGAAATCAAATTACTTGAAGTCCCGAAGGATGAAGTTCTGAAGTCACAAGGATAAGACACGTATCACTCACATTGAGAGCCCATGTCATAAATAATGATGTCAGCATAGACACGTGGCATAATCAGTTGATGACAAGTGTCATGGTCCCATAGGTACTTTAAGAATACATAAGCCATGAATCTAGGTGAAATGTGGAAGCCACTCAGGAAGTGCCACGTCAACAAGTTACGTCACTCCGAGAGTTTTTACTTCAGGAGTTTCACCACCAGAAAATTCTCGAAGTGCTAAAGTCCCGAAGGCCAAAGTCCCGAAGTGGATATGAGTCGTCTGATCTGAAAAACACTCCGTGAGGATTCTCGATCGTTGATCAAGTATAGTGGAAGGATAGCATAAGTGGAATAGTTAACCGACAGCAAGCGGTCACCACTGTTGTATGAATTATTCTGTAGGTAATCGATCCAGAGGAATTGTTACTCCTGAATTTAAGAGCCACGAATAACCGAAGTCCCGAAGTAAATGAGAATCATCCATCTCGTCATGAAATTAAAGCATGATCATTTATTTTGATAATTGATGAAGCACTTGCTTGTCTTAGCACCTGGTCACTACTTGAGGTCGTATGGAATAAAGAAACAAAGGGAGAAAGAAGATGGAACACTTAAATTAATAAGCCTATGGTCCTACGCCTATGGTCATATGTAAATGGTTTGAAGGAAGAACCTCTACAATATTCGATTTCTGCAACATTCACAGAGACAAAAGAAATCGACCATACTTGTGATTGATTTATGAAAATAGGGGGAATTCCAAGTTTAAATTTGAAGACCCGGAATGATGTTCTCTGGTGGTCCCAAAATTGTTGTAAATGGACAAGTTGGTTATAACTTGTGGCACAAGTCAGCCCAATAACTTAAACAAGATTTGAGCATAAACGAGGATAAATACAACCATGATTGGCTTACTTGTATGGTAAGCATTGAGTAGGGAAGAGGTGGATATACACCTAAGGTCAGTGATTTATATAATGATGATTCTTTGACATAGAAAGGTGTGAATATCAAAGAGAAGATTAACTATATAAGGTGTGAATATTAGAGAGAAGATGAAGTGAATAAGGTGAGAATATCATAGAGAAGATGAAGTGAAGAAGGCGTGAATTTCAGAGAGAAGATGAAGTGCAGTGATGATCATTTGTGGTATAACTTTGATCATGAGATAGAGCTGATTCAATAAATGGATCACTACTACTAGAGTTGGTTGAACTACCATATGAACTCTAGTTGGATATATTTCTTTCTATCAACAAGCTCGGTCTTGTGGCAAGCTGGGTCTTTCTTGAGAGTTGGTGCTCTCTTGAGAGTTGGTGCTCTCCTAGGAGTTGGTGCTCCTTACTTCAGTTGGTGTTGATAAAAAATAGTTGGTGCTGGGAAAACCCCCATTACTATAGTCACACACACACACACACACAAATATATATATATATATATATATATATATATATATATATTATACAAAATCTTATACAAACATCTGGTATCTCTTGTGTTCATTGTGATTATGATTTGATTGTTCTTAATGTGTACAATTATGTTTTAACTGCTAACTTGCAAGAAGAAAAGTTATAAAATCACACACACTAATTCGTCCCCCAACCCTCTTAGTGTGGTTGGTGTGTTCAACAATTGGTATCAGAGTAGGTTCCTTCAACAAATTTTAAACATTGGAAGGTAGATTTTGAAGAAATGGGTGGACAGATGGCTCTCTCCACAATTGAAGCTCTGTTATTTATGGAACATATTATTCTTCATGGAGATAAAATATGAAGCAATATTTGAAGTCAAGAGGATCTAAAGTTTGGAATTTAGTAGTAAGCAAGCCCTGGGACTTAAACACATCAAAGAATCTATCCCAGATTGTGGCCCAAAGAAGAGTAAGGAAGAACAATGAAGTGGCATTGAAGATTCTTCTCAATGGATTATCAGATACTGTCAAGGCAAGCATGGGACTATGCACATTCACCAAGGACTTATGGATGAAGTTATAAAATATGTATCAAATCAAAAGAGAAGACATATAAGACATTCCTATCAAGGATGAAGAGGAAGACTCAACCATCAATAAAGGTAAAGACTCTCCACAATCTTTCGATTGCAATAATGTTGATATTGAATTCTCCCCTGCAAGTAAAGAAGAAGAATCAGATACAATAGAAGAATGTTTTGTTAGCATTTATCCCATGGAATAAGTAGAAGAAGAACTATCAAAGGACAAAAAAAAAGTTGATTGGGGTCTCTATGAATACCACTATGACCATAATTATTCATACTATAGCTATCTTCATGACTACACTAAATAATTTCTTGAAAAGAGTCAAAAACATATCTTGGAAATGAAGGAAATGCTCAAAGACAATGAAAAGATAATATTTGAGCAGGATAATCAGTTAAAATAAAAAGAAGAGGAGATTGAGAATTTGAGGAAAGAAATTAGTCAAGTAAAATAAAAGAAGAAGGAAGATGTTGAGCTTAGCAATCAAAATCATATATTGGAAATAAAGGAAAATCTCAAAGACAATGAAAAAATAATATCTGAGAAAAAGATTCAGTTAGAAAAAAAAGAAGAAGAGATCAAAAGATTGAAAACCGAAGTTACTAATATAACAGAAGAAAATGAAGAAGAAATCAAAATATTGAAAAAAACAGTTACTAATCTAACAGAAGAAAAGGAAGAAGAGATCAAAAGATTGAAAACCAAAGTTACTAATCTAACAAAAGAAAAGGAAGAGGAGATCGAGAGACTGAAGAATGAAATCAGTCAAGAAAACAAAGAAAATAAGGAATATGATTAAGTTAGCATAAACCTTGTAGATATAAAAGAACTAAGAGAAAGAAATGTCAATCTTAAGATCCAACTTGAAGAAGCCAAAATAAGAGAGGAGGTAGTGAGGAACCAGTTGAACAAAAAGGAAGAATCGTTTCATAAGCTGGAAGAAGAAGTTGTGAATCTTATAAAGAAGGTTTAGAAGTCAAACACCCAAATCAATTTCTTGAACAAATCCATGACCTTGGATGAGATCTTGGATAGTCAGAGATCACCAAATGACAAATCCGGTCTTGGATACAACAAGGAAGAAATTAGTACTCCTAAGAAACCTGATGCAAGTCCTTCATTTGTAAAGGGTGAAGACAGGTATGATGCTGGTCTTTCATTTACAAAACATGAAGTTGGGTCTGATACAGGTCCTTCATTTGTAAAAAGGGAAAGAAGGTATGACGTAGGTCCTTCATGTTCAATGAATGAAAGTAAAACTACAATATTTAGAAGATTAGATCAAGAAAGAAATCTAGAAGCCACGCATACACCTCAAAGTAAGTTTAGAAGAGAGACACCTTCATGGATGAATCAAAGGAGGTATGAGAGTGTTTTTAACAGTTATTTTTTTTCTTATGATGAATATGGTCATAAAGCCTTGGATTGTAGGCATCATGGAAGAAAACAAGTTGGTAGGTTCAACAACAGTATAAGATGTTGGAATTGCAATATTGTTGGACATATTGCTACACATTGTTACACTATAAGATGCTACAGTTGTGGTGGATATGGCCACAAAGACCATAACTATTGGAAATCAAGAAGGCAATCAATGAGAAATTATTCATACAATACGACACAAAGATTAAAGAAAACATGGAAGAAAAATGTAGTTGCAGTAATAGAATATCAGATAACAAAGTTCAACAAGAAACCAGGACATTCACAGATGTTGATAGCAAAGATTGAACAAGTCAACATGAGTGAAGTCAATTGTTGCAAAATGAATTGCAGTCATGTGACAAGCATAGTATAAACTTTCTCAGACTACTTTAGAGAAATGCACAGTAGAAAAGTATCATGGATAGAGATGGATACATCTATCTAGAGATCGATGAGAATCAATGGATAGATCCAAGGTTCATTTGAAAAATATGAGATACAATTGCACAGTGTTCCAGTAGGACAACAATATCTGCAAAAAAAACATTATGATATACATGACATCCTGTAGAGATAACAAGAGGAGAGACCTTGTCAGGAAGAGCTACCCTTTTTAGAAACAAGGGGGGAGAAAAATCAGAGGTAAAGAGAGCAAACTGAAAGGGGGAGTTATTCATTTATGGCACCAGAGCATGATTGTAGGAGGAGTTATCGGAGTTCATATATTGATCAGTAGCATATAGAAAGACAGATCATAGGAGGAGAAATCCTTATCCATTGATGTCAAAGGGGGAGAGTAACTTCAGAGGAGAGAAGTGTCATCACAGGGGGATATTGTGTATGAAGATTGTGTGATGTCATCAATGACAAAGGGGGAGATTCTTGGACATAGTTTCATTAATGTGTTGTCATTGATGTCAAACAATATAACAATATGCATATGTCAAATCTCAGAAGGAAAAACGCATTGAAAGTATGCAGAGAATGAATCTCATAAGCAAGGACATTAATCAAATCTCAGAAGGAAGAGTGCCTTGTAGAAATGTCGTCGGGATCGATGGAAAGACCGATCGATGCATAAGAAAAGATGAGAAGCCTCAGCAGTCATCTGATCAAGAAATTGACGTTGTTGATCATATCATGTAACGATATTTATCCCACATTGGACGTGAGAAACATCTTATGTAGGTTTATATACACAACACTCTCCATAGCTTATCGATGTGTAGTGCAAGGGTATGGTGTGGGATATAGGTGCTTGGAATAATTGAGAAGATCACCATCCTGGATCTTGGGATGACCTATCAGGCCCCCTACCTTTTGTTCAAAGTAGCAATAACTATCAATCTGATAACGAAGGATCTCGACCATTCATTGGAAATATTTTTGTTTTATATATATATATTGCACATCAGTCATATGGGTGACCATGGGCTTAAGGACCATTGAAGGATTATTCAATGATCAGATCAAGTTATGACCATCAGATATGCAAGCATAGATCAAGGGCAAGGATTGTGTGTGGAGCGTGAAGGGAGAATTAAACAATGGGTTAATTCCAATACTGCAATTAGTTTAGATAGTCAGATCTCATCGACTCAAAGATCAAGGACTATGGTTGATCCACAAAAAGATCATATTAAGACATGATTGTTGCATATGAAAGCATCATATCAAGGGTAGGGATTGATTGTGGAGCGCGAAGGGAGAATTAAACTATAGGTCATTTCCAATACCGCAATTATTCTAGATCGTTAGATCTCATCAATTAAAAGATCGACGATTGTGGTTAACTGACCAACAATCATACAACTTCAATTGTGGAGTTTGGGTGATGAATTAAACCACTCACAAGTTATGGTTCCACAATCCACAACGACCATTGGATCAAGTTAAGTGGAAGGATAGGATAAGTTAAGATGAAGAAAATCCGATATGAAGTCTCGAAGTAAATAAGGATCGTTTGATCTATTCAGAGAGTGCCAAGGTAGCAATGGTCAACTTTGGAATTGACCACTTCAGGAGAAAAAGGTTTGAGAACAAGTAAGATCACCTAAAGGCCGAAGTATCGAAATGTGAATTGTCTAATATGAAAAACACTTCAGGAGATATCAAGACCATTAGATCATGTTTAGTGGAAGGACAGAGTAAGCCACAAATGTCTCGAAATAAATGTAAGCCGTATGATCTGAGGAAACACTTCAGAAGATATCTTGACTGTCAGATTGAGGAAAGTATAAGGATAGGATAAGCAAGTCCAAAAGCTCGAAATCTAGAATATTCAAATTCCTTACAGTCGTTGGATTGTGTTAAGTCTTTTTGGGTTAAATAATGACCATTGGATGAAGTCAAGTTACTCTAGGTTTACACTTTAGGGAATATTAGTTCGGGAGAAATAGGAAGTGGATAAATTGAATTACCCAAAGTCCCGAAGGATGAAGTTCCAAAGTGACGAGGATAAGACACGTATTACTCACATTGGGAGACCACATCATCAACAGTCACATCAGCAAGGACACGTGCTGTAATCAGCTGATGAAAAGTTTCAAGGTCCCATAGGTAATTTAAACATACATAAACCATGAATCTAGGTGACACATGACAGCCACTCAGGATATGGCACATCAATAAGGGACGTCAGCAAGTTACGTCACTCTGGGAGTTTTTACTTCGGGAGTTTCACCAACAACAAATGCCTGAAGTCTTGAAGGCCGAAGTCCTGAAGTGGAAATAAGTCATCCGATATGAAGAACACTTCGAGAGTGTTCTCTACCATTGATAAAGTATAGTAGAAGGATAGCATAAGTGGAATAGTTAACCGAAACCAAGCGGTCACCACTGTTGTATGACTTATTCGGTAGGTAATCACACTGGAGGAATTGTTACTCCAAAATTATAGAGCCACAAATAGCCAAAGACCCGAAGTAAATGAGAACCTTCCATCTCATCATGACATTAAAATGTGATTATTGATTTTGATAAGTGATCAAGCACTCACTTGGACTAGCACCTGGCCACCACCTGAGGTCGTATCGAATAAAGAAACAAAGGGTGAAAGAAGATGCAGCGCTTAAATTAATAAACTCATGGTCCTTCGCCTATGGTCATATGTAAATGGTTTGAAGGAAGGGCCTCTGCAATATTCAATTTCTACAACATTCACAGAGACAAAGGAGATCGATCCATACTTGTGATCAATTTATGAAAATTGGGGGAATGCTGAGTCTAAAGTTGAAGACTCGGAATGATGTTCTCTGGTGGTCCCAAAATTGTTGCAAATGGACACATTGGATATAACTTGTGGCACAAGTCAACCCAATAACTTAAACAAGATTTGAGCATAAATGAGTATAAATACAACCATGATTGGTTCACTTGTATGATAACCATTGAGTAGGGAAGAGGTGGCTCTACACCTGAGGTCCGTGATTTCTATAATGATGATTATTTGACATAGAAAGGTGTGAATATTAAAGAGAATATGAAGTAAAGAAGGTGTGAATATGAGAGAGAAGATGAAGTGAAGAAGGTGTGAATATCAGACAGAAGATGAAGTGAAGAAGGCATGAATTTCAGAGAGAAGATGAAGTGTGGTGATGAGCATTTGTGGTATACCTATGATCATGAGATAAAGATGATTCAATGAATGAAACATTGCTACTAGAGTTGGTTGAACTACTATATGAACTCTAGTTGGATATATTTCATTCTATCAGCCAACTAGGTCTTGTGGCAAGCTGGGTCTTGATAATCGGTGCTCTCCTAGGAGTTGGTGCTCCTTACTTCAGTTGGTGCTAATACAAAATAGTTGGTGCTAGGAAAAAACCCATTACTATAGTCACACACACACACACACACACACACACACACACATTATACAAAAGCTTATACAAACATATGGTATCTCTTATGTTCATTGTGATTATGATTTGATTGTTCTTAATGTGTACAATTATGTTTTAAGTACTAAATTGCAAGAAGAAAAGTTTTAAAAGTCCACACACTAATTCACCCCCCGCTCTTAGTGTGGTTGGTGTGTTCAACACTTAAAAAATGTGAACACTTTCATTTTGTTTCATCAACTCTTTCTTGAGTGACTTACTTTCTTCTCTCTATTTTCTTAGTTCATCTAAAGAACTAATCAATTCCGCCTCATAATTGTATTCCTTTTCAATTAGTTTTTTTTTCTCATTTCCTTCATGGCATTATATTTCAAGATGTTCGTGTTTTTCACAATTAAAGAAAAACTACATACCTATGTTGATTATATACTCTTCATATTATGAATCTGTTTGACACGGTGAACATATTTCTTCTTGATCTGTACCTGTGTCTTCTTTGGCATTTTATGAATCTGCGATGGGTGAATAATATATGTCATGTAACTTATCCCAATGTTATTTGGTTGATGAACATTTACCAACCTTTTCTCTTACCGGATTAGGTAATCCTTCCCATATGAAATTCATTGTTATTTTGTTATTCTTCAATTCCTTCTTGGCTGAAGTCTTTTCCCTTTTTGAACTATCATATCCTGTAACAAATGATAGCCAAATATAATACCCATGTTCCTGTAAAAATACTTTCGTCCTTCCACTCCATAACTCATACTTTAAACCATTCTAACCATTAAATAGTGGTACTCCATTCTCAGAATAATCCATGATCTCCTTCCAATGGTTAAATTATTTCCTGAAGGAACTCGCTCTGAAACCAATTGTTGGATTACTAATAGGGGGGGTAAATCAGTAATAGATCAATTTAATCCTTTTAACCATAAAATGAAAGTGTTATATCAATGTATCATTATCATCCAATAGTTGTAGAGTAAATAAACAATGAACAAATGATCAATCACACAAATAAACAGTACACCAGTGTTTTTATGTGGAAACCCAAAGCGGGAGAAAACCATAGAATTTTTTTTCTTATATGAATTTAAGAATAAAATTCATTGGAAGAACTAACTACCTTTGTTTTTCAGCTGCAACTGGAAGGAGGCTCCAACCCCTAGTTTCTCAGCCTAAAAACTGAGGTAAGCTCCAACTCCCCAATTCTCTGTCTACAACCAGAGGTAGGTTAAAACCGTTTATGTTCTCCGGCTACAACCAAAAGGTGGCTACAACCACCTGTCCTTTCCCCATCCAACTACCTTGAAATAAAAGTAGAATGATGGAACCACTGTCACACTATCACTATGAGATATACTGATATAAAGCTATACCAATAAACCTGTAATCAACCTGTACCATAAACAAGTTCATCAACCATGCACCAATCTATACCAAACAACCTATAAGTAGCATGTACCATAAAGAAATGCATAAACCATGCACCAACCTGTACCATCAACGAGTGCATCAACCATGCACCAAATATGTACCAATCATGCATCAAATACACATAAACTATGACTCATCAAGATGTACGAAAATCATCAACTATACACCTCATGTATGTGCCAACTCAACAACTACTTGTCTCAACCATGTACTCAACATGTACCTCAACCATATACCAAATACATATATCAATATAATCATCAAATTTTCTCTAGCAATACAACACACTATCCATAACCAAATACCATAAACCATTACATCAAACCATGTACCACAACCTCGCTATTATACAACCTCTATATGTAACATACCTCAACCAAAATCACTCATCAATATCATCATCCAAATGTGATTTATAACTCTATAACTGACCTGGTGTATATGCTCACATACCTGCAAACCTTCCTTAACAAGAAACTAGCATTTTCATCAAATTTTACTTTAGTCTCACATGACTAGTTTTGGATTAGTCAACAACCCTAACTTGAAATAATCATAACTATGTACCTGTAATGAATAAAGGTCTAAAAATAGTACACAATGTTATTTAGTGTCTTTTCTACAATTTCTCTAGGTTTCACTTCTTGGAACCTCCCAAAAAAGGAGTTATAGGAAAAATGGCATACCTTGTTGAATTATGTCTTATTCTATACATCGAACTTGTAGAGAATTTAGTGCACAAAATATTTGTTGTATGGATATGAAAATGGTACACAAAATACTATAGACTATACTCTAAGAATTACATGTGGTCTTAGAGAATTTGGATCTTTTATGAATAAGTTATGACATTTTTATCTCAAACACTTGTTTTAGACTAGGTTCAGGACTAGCCATAAACCTTATTTTCCACGGAGTGTAACTCCACAAATACAACGACCCACAAGATGAAATTTTTATCACAACTAATTGGATATGTTTCCTCAATGTCCTCTATATTTCACAGTCTGAATCGTTCTAGAAAAAAGGTTATTTTGAAAATGGTGAGATGACCTGTAAATAACATACCTTAGAAAGCATCATCAAAACAATTTATCCTCCCTTGAATTTTGGCCTTATTTACTCCACCTTCCCTCTGAAATTCGCCTTAGATATCCTTTGGTTACCTCATTCACTTGTAGATATTCAATATGCTCAATTGTAATTAAATGAGAGACCCTTGCCTCTTATTTATACTTCTATGTAGCTTCCTTAAGGGGTTACCTTCTAACCCTCTTAAACCACTTTCCTTATTTTAGGGCTAACCCATTTCTAACCACTTAGTAATTTCTCCATTAACTTTATTATTTAAATAATTTCTTTTGTATCCACTTTGACTTATAGTACACTTATCAATTCACTTTATTATTTAAATAATTTCTTTTGTATCCACTTTGACTTATAGTAAACTTATCGCTTCACTTTGTTATTTAACTTCTAAAATCTCTTAAACCACTTTCCTTATTTTAGGGCTAACCCACTTCTAACCACTTGTCCACTTAATAATTTCTCCATTAACTTTATTATTTAAATAATTTATTTTGTATCCACTTTGACTTATAGTACACTCATCGCTTCCCTTTATTATTTACCTTCTAAAATCTCTTAAACCACTTTCCTTGTTTTAGGGATAACCCACTTCTAACCACTTATCCTCTTAGTAATTTTTCCATTAACTTTATTATTTAAATAATTTCTTTTGTATCCACTTTGACTTATAGTACACTCATCACTTCACTTTATTATTTAAATAATTTCTTCTTTTCAACCACTTTGACTACTTTGACCTTTTGGTGCTCCTAGATGACTCATGGGGGTTCTCCAACTTAACATGGCCATAACTCTCTAACCGTGAGGAGTTATGTGGAATTCCACATACCACCAAAAATGGCATGAAATGCATTATCCATATAGAATAGTATTACCTTAAAATATATTAAAACTCATACCATTATACATCAAACAAACTTGGATCCATTACCCAAACCTTTGTGCTACTGAAATTCACTGCTAAACTTTCTTCAAGGGTTGACATCAATGAAAACCAACCTAATTAAGCAACAGTTGCCACCATTGTGCTTAAAATCGATGCTTCCCTCAAAGACAAGGGGTCCAAGGGCTCCAATACTTGTCATAACATACATATGATTAACTTTAAGTGGATTCTGACTAAGAGACTTCCTTGCAACATTTTATCCATGAGGCTATCCTTTGGGTTGTCTTGGATATTTTTAGTTTCAAGAAGGATTCCCATTGCTAGATTAGTTTGATTATAAAAAAAGGTCACTAATGATGGTGATGGTTTCGACCTCCCCAACTCTTAATAATTTAAAGTATTGATACATAACTATGAATTCCACTCCACTCTCCATGGCTTAACTAAACCCTAAGTGTAGTATGCCACTTCCTATTGTGTATTGGAATCTAATATGATCCCTCACACTTGTCATCCTCAAATTTCCTTTTGATGCCCCATCAAAGATAATTACCTATTGGTTTTGGCTAGATCACCATTGGTCAAATTCTCCTTTTCTTATTCTAATTTTCTATTCTCCTTGTTGAAATGACCTTTAAAATTATTTAATTTGTTAGGTCACTAGGCCACTCATCATGGAGTGCAACCAAATTCCTGT
>ML799413.1:155361-165969 GCA_009831015.1 Picea engelmannii
GATTGCAATACTCACATGGAAATTTAACACTCAGTCATAATAATCGACAACCTGACCTAACATATTATCGGAACGCCAAACATACCCATGCATCGACATGAAGCAACACTGTGACTTACTCAATTAAAAACAGTGTTGGGTTATCAATTCATTAAACATAAGGAAAATGAATGCATATTTGATTTATCCAATTAACCATGTTGAGCTTATTCATTCAATTAAAATAACAATGAAGTAACTAGATACCAAAGACAACACCACTGTCACATAATCAACTGGGCAAGCCAGTAACAAACTATCTAGACAATACACCACCAATCCATAACAACCAATAGTATACCTGACATTCCATAACGGTCTTCTCTATCAACTCTTGGGCCTGAGGAGTTAAGGGTTTTCTCTGTGGACCAACACAGGGAGACTTGAGTTGAGTCCTCTTAATGGTGAAAACCTCCGAGACCAACTATGCACACACAGGGAATAATATAGTTGACTTTGAGGACAGGGTGACAAATCTCATGAAGGAGAATCTATGAACAGAGGAGCAAGGCTCCATTTTGGCCTTGTAACGATACTTAGCACACATAGGGTATAACCCTCATGGCTCTTCCAGCCAACCAACTAACAATGTCGAGGTGAAACAGAGCCGAGAAAAATAAATATAACCCACAGCATGACCATTTGTAGCATGAACAACCCAATACCTAAGTGAACAATGCATAGTGACACAAGGCACTTCCAACCAATTAAACCCCATAAAAGCCAAATATTGGGTAAGGTCATACGAATGTGTTAAGACAGCCGACCATTCAAGACCAAATGAAACCCTTTGACTAAAACCAACAAGGATGATAGAGAGCCTTTATGGCTTCTAACACTCAGGATGACCAATAACAATGAGACTTCAAACATTATTGCAGAGAAATCCATCAATGATTCATTCCAAAAAAAGTCACATTTTCACACAATTACCATACTTAAGGAAAGCGCAAACCAATACATCTGAGACAATATCTATTTCGTAACCAAAGCAGACTCATGGATGGCAAAACAAAAAAACAAACACGTAACCAAAAACACCTTAAAATGCAAATTGGCCAAGCAGTTCTCCCTCTGTTTGAAAGCCCGAGCCTAACCACAACAAAACAAAGTTGAACAATAGCTTGTCTAGGGTGGTGGCCAGTGGAAGGAGTAGGAGTGATGTGCAATAAATGCACGTCACCTCCATACTCAAACTCATTCAATTCCCTAATACACGTGAGCCACTAATCCATTAATTCATCCAATTGAACCATGCATTGAAACCAACATCCCTTAATTTCCGAGAGCGCCACTGACATCACATATTACTATTTCCAACTATATAGTAATGCATGTCAACTATGTTTCCATGTAACTCAATAAATCGCATGGCTATCATATGTTAGCTAGGATTTACCACGATCCTTTTGCATTTTTCTTTACATTGATTTATCTCCTTTTAATTTCCCTTTATTTGTTGTTACTAACATGTGTCTATTGCAGGTGTCACAAGAAATAGATCCAAGAATAGGCAACAATGGTAACCATGAATAACATAGGTCGTTGTAACATAAAACTTGAGCATGGAGCAATAAAAAAAAAAAACACATAACACGCTTGATCCATCATCCAATAAAAACAATATGTCATCAACCAGATAAGCAGTGTCGAATAGTAACAAAACATCAAAGAAGAACCATATCTAATATCCAATATACAAGGGGTCCCACCTACTAGTGTTATTTAGCTTTATAATAATAGGCTTTAGCAACACTTTCTGGGAAAAACTTCATTGCGATTTTATTCGTCAACAAACTGGAGACTCCAGAGGGAAAAAAAAATTCAAGAGATTTAGAACTCAGAACTCATGGTTTCACAGACCAAGAAAATCCGATCAAGAAGATCTGACTAGGAATATTATGCAACAGGGGGAAGTGAGCGGATTTAATGGAAAAATGACCAGGAATTTGGGAATAATTTATGAAAAGTGTTAAGTATGAAGGGTTTTACCATTGTATGCATAATCATTCAACCAGAATCTGCTCTTTACTTCAAGGAGAAAAAATAATGGACCTTCTCTTAATTTCTCAAATGGATGAAGAAACAGAAAGAAGAAGTGAGAGATAACCAATCTTTTTATAAGAGAGCAGTGAAGTAGATAAAAAATTCAAATGTGTCTTCAGGGGGAACATCATAACAACTTTGTAATATTGATTATTATTGACGAACAATATCTTGTAGGAGTGTCACTGTGGTAGAATCGATCCAACATCTTATTCTTGACCAAAATCAATTAAAAATAGGGCAAAGCAAATAAAAATTCTAACAAAATAAAATTGCAGAAAATTAAAATAGCAGAATTAAAGTGACAAAAATGTAAAAGCGGTAGGAAATTCTTAAAACAAAAAACATAAATCAACTACTTTAAGCAGAAAAGAAAAATAGTGAAACTGAAAACAGAGCTAGATTACTAAAATATAGAAAATCCAAATGACGTTAGAGATTTTCAAGTTGGTTCCATGTAATTCTTTAAGTGAGAATCGTTAGTGTTGTAGGAAAACAATCGCTCCTGTAAATATTTTAGAATGTAAGAATTTGTACCTAAGACAAAAGCGATCTTGAAATGACCCAACCATAATTTCTGAAATTTTGAATGTCTTCCCCTATCAGCGTGATTTGAATCCCATAGAAAAACCTTTTCATTGACCTTAAACTTGACACTCTTGTTGAAATACTTCTTAATAGTTTGTTTTATCCTTTTAATATTATCCAAAGAAAACATCCTTTGTTCTTCCAAAGCTAGTAGTGCATTTATCCTTTGTGAAACATTTGAAGAATTTAATTATTCAATCTGTAGAATCAACCTTAAGGAAGAAAGTTCCAGCTCATCTGGCAAGAGGGATTATTGACCATAAACAAGATGGAAAGGAGTACAAACAGTGCTTACCTTGGTAGTAATTTGATCTGTCGAGAGGGCGTAAGTGAGGAGAGTGTGCCACTGATGAGGCTTATCTTTGATTAGCCTTTTGATGATTCTTACCATATTATTGTTGGTAGACTTGGCCTGCCCATTTCCTTGGGGATAATAAGATAATGAGGTGAAATGTTTAACCCCCAACTTGGCTAGAAAATGAGTCATGTTAGAAAAAATGAAAGCGGGACCATTGTCTATAATAATTTCCAATGGAAGACCAAATCTGGAAAAAATATTATTTTCAAGGAAACAAATTACCTGATCATCTGTGGAATGCTTAAGTGGGACAACTTCAGCCCATTTTGTAAAATAGTTTGTGGTTGTCAAAATAAAAACTTGTTCAGCTGAAGAAGGAGGATTAATAGGAACAATAAAATCCAATCCCCACTTGGAAAAGGGAAAGTCTGTTAGGATAGGTTGTAATGGCATGGTTGAAAGGCATTCTTTCCAAGCAAATTTTTGGCAATTGTCACAAGATCTCGAAAAAACATAAGATTCATGAAAGATTGAAATCCAATAGTAACCTTTTCTAATAATCTTGAAAGTCATGGTTTTTGCAAAGAAATGACCTCCTACATGAATGGCAGAGCTTTAAGAACCATGAGCTTCTTGCAATTATTTATGTGTGTCTTCATTGTTTACACAATGAAGTAACACACCATCAATAGATATTCGAAATAAGAAGTCTCCTATAATGACGTATCTTGCAGATTCAAGATAGATTCTTCTCCTTTGATGAGTGTCTAAGTTGTTTGGACATTTTTGGTTATGTAAATAATAAACCAAATTCTTGTACTAGGGATGTTCAGACACAGGGAGGATCTGATCGCCAATGTAAAAGAGAGATGAAATGGAGCTATCTTCTTCATCAATTTATTCAACATTCTCAGCATGCTAAGCCAAGTGAAGGGCTAGGTCATGTCTCTTGATAGTGGTAGAAGTCACGATATTTCAATCATGCTCCTAGATCTTGGCAAGCCAATGTGCAAGCTTTCCTGAAAGATAAGTATGTGAGAGAAAAAACTTGATAGAAGGTAAATGGACCTTTACCAATGTATGATTACCTAAGATGTAGTTGTGAAACTTTTCAACTGCCTTAACAAGAGAGACAGAGTGTTTCTTAATAAAAGAATATTTAAATTCATCATCAGAAAAACTTTGACTCATGTAAGCCACTGTTTTTTCATTTACTTGGTCATGATTTGCATGAGGACAATAGAAATTGCCTCCTCAGTGGCATTAGTATATATCGTGAATTCCTTCTCAAAATTCGACTTCGCCAAAACCGATGCGGAATTGATTCCTTTCTTAATCCCTTCAAAAGCATTTTTGACATCATCTGTCAAAGAAAAAGAATGATCTTTCTTAAGAATATTATGAATTGTCTTGACCATCACAACAAAATATGGAACAAACCTACGAACAAAGTAAATCACCCCATAAAATCTTGAACTTCTTTCTTGGAAGTGGGAGCATGAAGATTAAAGATATTAGCAATCCTTTCAGGATCAATGATTATTCCTAAATCAGAGATGATGTTTCCAAGGAGCTTTCCTTTGGTAATGCCAAACATGGACTTGGAAGGATTTAGAGAAATGCCAAATTTCTTACATTGTGTGAGAACTTTTCTCAGATGACCAAAACGATTTGATATGATTTTAGAGTATGCTTGTTACACATCAACATTACTCACTTGAATAAGTGTCGCAAGTGTTGCATGTTGCTCACAAGTGTCACAAGTGTCAAGCAAAACATACTACCATGATGACGACACTAAGGAGAGACTTAAAATTCCTCAGACACTTGATTTGAAGGAAGAGGGATGGTTAACTAAAGTCAAGTATCTCTTGCCACCTGAAAGAATCTTTCAATCTAAGGTTTTAGAAGAGAGCACTCCCCTATATCACCCTTAGGAGCGTTGACTCTCCCCTATAAGGTGCTAGGGAACATTATAACACTAAACAACCATTCTGAGGGAGCGCTATGGAGTTTTAGAGTGTTGGCTCCCCCCTAAAGCCTACCAGGGAGAACTATAGTTCTCTAATGGACTTTTTGATGGAGTGTTGCCTATTCTGGGCAGCAGTTGATCTGTTGAGGAGAATAAGGGGAAGATCTTTCAATCTTGGAAGGCAGTTGCATTCGAATTCCTGGTTCATCCATCATCTTAGAAGAATATCCTTGGCTTAAGGAGGGAAATCCTAAACTTACCCTAAAGATACCTCAAGAGGTTAAGCCTCTCTAAACCTATATAGATAGCCTCTATCATGGTAAAAAGAGGAGGAAGAATTGCAAGCATGAAACCTATGATCTCATAGGAAACACACAGTGAACTAGAGGAGAGTAATCAGTGAAGTTGTTGTCATATGGGTCATGGATGTTTTGAGCAAGGGTTAGACAATGGGACTTGACGAAGCTGTAGCATTCGCATCTATGGTTGTAAGTTACTTTTGTCATTGTTCTCATCAATATGATACGCTTGGCCTGTTTCTTTCTAGCTTTTGTTTAATCTCACATGAACTTGTCTCTGATAGATAGATCCATTTTCAAGCTAATATAAATAGAGTAGGAAGTGTTTGTACTATTGTTTGTCTATAGGGCTCATCGAGGAGTGAAAGATTGGAGCTCAACTCGGAGCATGCAGGGACAAACGCCGATAAAAGGTACTTCTTTTCTCTTTCCTCCTCATGCATTAGTTTGTATAGATCTGAAAGGAAGTCAGTGTCCATGTTAATCATATTCTGTCTTAAGAGTTAAGAGTCTAGCTCTCAAGAGGAGATCTACCTGTCCGTAGGGAGATATTCCTTCAATAGAAACTGGCGACTTGTTGACAGGCGAAAATGAATGCTCGCCAACTAGAAGAGTGGATCCGGTCCGGGGTTGTCTAAATAACCCAAGCCGTTTGGGATGACCCACCCTGACGGTTTTAGCGGCTCTGTTGGCCTATCTAAGTCTTATAAAAACAAAAGAAAACTACTCTAAAGGAACTAATCTAAATAAAAATAACAATTAAAACAAACTAATAAACAAATCTGAACTATTAATACATACAATTTACTATCTAATACTATAATAACTCTATGAAATTTAACATTTAACTATCAATAGAATTAAATCTTAATCACAAATGTACAATATTTACAAATTACAGATTTAAATGAAAACCTGCAAAAATCGTTTGTAAACTGTCCTAAGACAGAGAAACTATTGTTTTTTTTATTTTTATAATTTTATGAGAAGGAAATAAACTAAAAAACTATCTAAGCTAAGAAACTAAAATAATAATCCTAACTAAGAATCTAAACTATATATATATCTATCTAAACTACTTAAATAACACTAATAAATTAACTATTAAATAACATATAGCAAACTGACCTGAAGTAACGCTTCAGGTTTGTCCTGTGTATAATAGTTGATTCAGTTGTTCAGTGGGAGGAAACCCGCACCAGATTCTCCACGAGCTTCTCGTAAACTAGAAGCGGTTGTGCTCTTCAAATATAGATAACAGGACAAACAAGACATAAAAATTTACAACAATCTTATGATTTACAAATCATCGCAATTAGATAAATTTGTGTGCAACAATTTGTACAAATGACTCATTTAATGAAAAAGGTAAACCTGTAATTCATTAAACTGAAACAGAATAATTGATATGTTTTTAAAATAAGAGATATCATATATGGACAACATATAAATCAAATCACATCAACATGCAATGAATCATGATAGCTAAAGTAGTCAATCACTGATTACAAACTGATATGAATAAAATCCAAAACAAAAGTTTGATATATTGAAAGCAAAAGTTGTTACAAGACATCAACTTTCATTCCAGTCTGTATCATAAATCCATAGTCTGGTTCTTGCCATATTGATGATGATGGGTCCATTACAAAAAATAACAAGTATTTAAAGACAACAGGGTAAAACATCCCTGTGGTTATTGTCAAAAATAGTTTACAAAAAATCTGGGAATAATCTCCTAAATCCCAATTTATTTGCCTATGACTAACAACCTATAACAAAACTATATCTAAAGTATCTCCTAAACTGCCACAGCATGCCCAATTGATCATTGAAATTCGTATGCACCTGAAAGTGGACAAGAACAGACAAGTTTAGACGATATTTTATTGATAAAATTAACAAAAATCTAGATTTTAAGACTAGCTAATAGAATCAAACGATTATGTAGCTAGTCTAATTTGAAACAGAATTGTTTTAAATCAATGAAATGCTAACAGAAATATATTTGAATTATTAAACAAATATTTGATCACTAAATCAACACAAAGCAAATCGCTCATGTAAGAAGTAGCCAAATCTATTTGCCAATTTTAAACAGACAGAAATCATAATTGACTCAATCAAATGATAACAAGATATGCACGATCTGTCACATAATTTTTATTTCCATTTCGGAACATACAAAATCGATTGACAGTTGGGGAACCAACGAAATCATCTTGAACCAATTACAAAACAGATTATAATCGTTTTAGGCAAGTCTTTCATAGGAATTCAATAGAGACAAAATATGTCAATCCGAACTTAACAGAATTGTTTTACGAATCAAATAGATTGTGTTGTATTTGTCAAACCAATCTTTAATATTGATGCATTGCATTCATGAAAGACCATGTTAATCCAAGCATACAAAATCGTTTCAAAATCAAGCCAAAAGAAATGAATCGAGCCAGTTTGGGGCCGACACAATCATTAGTCTTAATGCAAAATCATATCAATCAAAACACAACTGTGTCCTATTTTAGCAAAGAAATTCTCTGTACAGATCGAATGCAATCAAAGAGAAAATATTCATTGAAAACAAAAAAAAATCATTTTTGGTAAATCGAAGTCAATAGGATTGTTTTGAGTCTATTAGAAACAAACGAAACTAATCAAAATCAACCCCAATTGACTATCCTAAATCAGACAAATAGAATTGTTTCAAAAGCAAGCCAAACATAATAAAAAACAAATCAATTGCTTATACTAAGCTGGGCACGACAAAAATCACATAACCAAATCATATCTACATTTAATTTTAGCAAAATGAATCTACTGTATAGGATCCACAACATAACCATTTTTTATGATCAAACTATAATAGAATCATTTCGAATGTATTAAAATGAACAGAGCTAATTGAAAAAAAATTCAATCAATTAAATTAATTCAAGAAAACTTACAAAGAAAAATTGATGTCAAAACACATACCTGGGAAACTTGGTCATG
Source organism: Picea engelmannii (assembly GCA_009831015.1). Classification (NCBI taxonomy): domain Eukaryota; kingdom Viridiplantae; phylum Streptophyta; class Pinopsida; order Pinales; family Pinaceae; genus Picea; species Picea engelmannii. The sequence goes on from ML799413.1 coordinate 163,598, forward strand.
ATAATCTTGAATTGACAAAGGCTGTTGCCTCTTTGACATTCCTGAAGACAATCGAACCGGTGGTTTTTTTTTTCTTTTCATTGGCTTGTAACCTGTCGTTCTCCTTCACCAGCACTGTCACCCGTTCTTCTAACGATTTGATATTTGATTGAAACAGGGGAACGTCGGTGCAATAACTCTCTATCTAAGAATTACATTGGACACATGATGTTTGCTCGGGCTTCGGTATCATAGGCGAGGGTTTTTTTAAGTCAGCAGGGGTTTCCTTGTGCAGCTTGATTCCCGGGTAGTTATGGTTGTTTTTTAGGCACGGGGGTAAATTAGAGACGTAGTCATAGGGTTTCATAGAGCATAGTCCATGAGAATAGAGGTACCCTTTAGCTAGGAAATTCTCGATATCGGAGTCTGATTCCTCGCTCAACACTATGGGCTTTTGGTTGATGTTTTGTTTAGGTTTGTTCATGGCAAGTCTTGATATCAAACGAGCATTTTTCTTCCCACTTTTGTCGACAGTAGTATCACTGTTGTCTTTCTTCCTCCCAGGTATTTTGACGGCCTTAATATCATCCTTAGGACATGGGTAACCAAGGCATCAGGTAGGTCCAAGTCAGGGAAAACTGAGGGCTTGAATGGGGGTAGAAGGATATGGAGTGGCACGACTGGTCCAACCAAAGTCTCACTGACCACATCCTTGTCGATTTGAGCAGACTCTGGATTAGCAATGCCAATTCTAAATAGAAAGGCTTGCCAATTATCGCCACTAAGGTTTAAATGGTGGATGATAATGAGTCTAATCAGGCCGTGATGAAAAAGGATGTTATCAACCTTCTCGCGCTTGAATATCTTAGACATCTTGCAAAGACTACGCAAGAAGTAATGTGGCATGTTCAAAGGACAGCCCATGAAATTCATCAATAACTGGAGGTGATACAGAAATACCAAGCCATACCGACCATCACAGGTCACAAACTGTTTAACAATCACCAAAATATCGTGCCACCTGGGTTTGAGGGTAGAAATAGGCATACCTTTATCATAGGAAACAATCTTTCTTGATATGAATAGTAAAGGCCACGACACCTCGTCGACTTTGGAGTTCTTAAACCACCTTTGGCCTGTAGCTGCTAGTCCTGTAGCAGAGCTTATCAATTCTTCATTGAGCTCGAGCTGTATGTCATCGACTTTATCCCTACACTCATCAAAGGTGAGGGTGAATTGTTGGGCAACCGACATGTTAAAACCCTCGAACCTCTGTATAAACACTAGTCAACCACTATTTTCTAAATCCTTATGGGCATTATCGAATAGCAACAGATTTTGGCTACCATTTGGTTCTATGCGCACCACCAGTGCCATAGACAGGAGCACATGGTGAGTAGGGTGCACGGGTAAGGGTTCGAATAGAGTATACGCAGGGGCAGAACGCTCATAGACTTACTCGAAAACACCAGGGGTGACCCATGATAGAGGGAAAACATTAATGACAGAATGTGCGAAGGTGGTGGAGCTAGCTCATCCCATGCAAAACAGTCATTTCCCATAGTACAACCGTCGGCGCATATAACGATTCAAAAATTACTATTTCATATGTTAAAAACCATGCCATTCAATCAATTAATGAAACCTATGGTAATTCGACCAAACATTTGCGCAAGCAATAGTTTTAGCATAGTTTTAAAACCAAAATGATTCAAAATCAACACCAAGGGTTTGATCATGTCAAACATGTATAAAATGATTTATAGCAAGGGTCTAACCACAACGTCAATGTTTTCATGAAACCAATGTGTCAAAGAAATCGATGAAAGAACATAGAAAACAAACCACCAATGCATCACAAACTTGATCATAAGAATATCATCACAGTCTTTTAAAAACGAAGTCATATTAACAATTAAAGAATGCCAAATGAGTAAAGATCTTGGGGTCTTTCCAATTGTATAATGATAAGTAAATTGGAAACGCAATGAGCATATAGACAAGAGTAACCAAAATAATCTAGTGACGATTTTAATGTGACTTCAAAAACAAAGTTTTCACGCTTGCAGTTGTGAGAACAAGAAAAAAGGCAGGTGTGCCAATAGCACAAAAATAATGGTGTTATTTTATTCCAAAGATTGCAATGAAAATTAAGGTTTTCAAGTCACTGGTGTAGGCAGCTTATAAGGGTAGTATAAAAATGTGAATTGGCTGCCAACACGACTCTGTTGGGGAGCCTCGAATCGAAAATTTGGTTTTGATTTCTCCTCATAGACCTTGTCTTACCCCTTGATTGTTTTCATACCTGGTTCACTCTTTTTTGATTGATTTCATGAGCTGATTGACTCCCTACCCCATCACACTCAGCTTGATTGCCAAAATTAGACTGAAAT
>ML799413.1:166019-181773 GCA_009831015.1 Picea engelmannii
TTGATTGTTTTCATACCTGGTTCACTCTTTTTTGATTGATTTCATGAGCTGATTGACTCCCTACCCCATCACACTCAGCTTGATTGCCAAAATTAGACTGAAATTTTGGATTTTTTGACATTTTCATGAGATTTTTAAGCCTGACGCCCCTGTGGCTGTGTTAGAAGAGCACCAACACTCCCTGAATGTGTTAGACAGAGCGTTATAATGCTTGGTTCCCCTTACACCGAAGCGCCAACCCTCTTTTGGCAAAAAGCCTCTCCATAATTGATTTTTTTAGGGTCCAGTCTCTTTATTTCACTTGCTGAGCCTCTCTGTGAGTCAATGATTATTCCCATTCAATTTTGACATCCTTCCTTCTGAGGAACAAATACCTTGTTGTTTAGATTTTGTAGCCTTATTCATTATTTTTGAGTTTTTCTACTGTTGAGAGTTTGAAACCAATGCATTGTTTTTTCTCTCCTTTTTGATTGAGCGAGAAACTCTGGTGAAGAACATCAAAAATCTACGAATCTATTCATTTGGTTTTTGTTGAGGTCATTGTTCATTGACATCTCTTTTTGTGTGAAATTCTTGATTTTCTTTGTTTTGTTTTCTTTGCTTCTTGTTTTTTATCACAACAAGAGGGTGTATTGTTTGTACGAAACCTGCTTATGTTTGTCTGAGTTTCCTTGATCCAAAAGGATAATTGGCAGGAGAAGTGTTGTTTCAAATTAATCATTATTCACACACAAACAATAAAGAAACATCTTCATGATTGATTTGCATATTATAAGACATTTCCAAAAAGTTTTAGCACCACACTGGATTTGACTAAAAAATTTGTTTGAGGACATTCCTTCTTGGTGTTTGTTAGTGAAAATAACTCTCTCTCTCTCCTTTAAATATATAGTCATCGAAAATAAATGATTTCTTATCATATTTGATGCATTTTTTGCGGATTGAGTCATCATTCCATCCATTTCACCTCCATGCACCCCTTTTGAGTAAAGAACATCTATAAAATGAACGCTAATTAAAAACCATCTAGAACATTTTCTTTTCTAGGATCCTCCACCAACAGTAGACTAGGATTAGTACTTTGGATTAGGCTATGAGCATAACTCTCCAAAGTTTCCAAAACAAACATTAGCATCCTGAGCTAGGGAGAGTCAAATCCAATTCTCATATAAGTCTGCCTGGGATCCCCCTCTCACACAGGGGTTACGCACGAGGTTGCACTCGAGCAAGCTACGGAGATTATCCCTCTGTGGTTTGACTGATTGTAGTAGTTAGATCGTATTATGGGGATCGCTTGAAGATATACCCACAATGTTGAGTGGAAGCCTTTCAAGTTGATTTTGGGCTAGATACCCTGCCCGTACGTTCGGACTAGACTGTTGACTGTACCCACCCAGGGGCTGACTATGGATTGGTAACCTTAGTGGCCATAATCGTTAGGGTCTTACACAAGGTGACAGTGAAGGGAAGTCTCACTATACCTGGAGCAGACATTGGTCAAACTCACTCCACCTCCTTGGAGGGTAAATCCACAATCACTGCGTGGAAGCTTGCACCAAGGTGAAAGTCCATTAAGAAGGTCACCATTGTAACTGTTCCACCATATCCCCGCCCCTTCTTGACTTGATCATGCGACGTTGGATTTCATCACCAACTAGTACGGTCATCGAGAGAAGGTTTTGTTTGCTTGGTTGTGATTCCTAGATTCTATTAGCGTATTCTACTTATTTTCGGTAGTTGGCCATATATTTTTTCCACCGACTCGTTTTCGCCAACATAGACCCTCCACGTCGTTCGCGGAGGCTACAGGGACTTCCTCTAGAAAATATGGAAGAGAATACCCCTTTACCCCCTCATTCTATGGAGGAATCTCCTCAACAGAGCGAGGTTCACGACACTATAACCTCCCAAGAAGAAGTTCCCACTTATTTAGAGAATTTTCGAATTGTTTCAGAGTCTCCGGAGGCTTTCTGCATTTCAGAGGGATATGAGAGACGTGTTCTCCAACTCAATTCAACTGGTGAATTCATCGTCATCAATCCTTCTGACGCTCTGACTGGGTCTCATTCAAACCCTCTAGTCAATGACCCCTTTTGTACCGCAGACATTGTTCGAAGTCCACCGTGCATGGTGTGGGATATTTATGGAACAAGAATAGGTGTTGACATGCCTATCACCTACACCGTACCCTTAAACCATTTTACCGGTACTACCGTTTTTTCAGCTACACCATCCGTTGATCCAAACCCATCGTCTGTTGGCCCAAGGTCCACTTTTTCTCTCCAGATGGCTCACTCTACAATGGTCCCTCACATTCTGACTATTCCTGCCGGTAATGCGGTGGTTAGCCAAGATGAAATTGACACACCAATAACACCTAGACATTCATCATCACTCCCTTTTGGGTACAGAGCACTGAATTCTTCCACTATCACTAGTACCCAAGTTATGCCAAGAAGTTCCATACCTATAAAACAACCCAGAGGGATCGGTCTTGGTGGTCTTATTCCATTAAGCAGCACCGGTTAGTCATATACGTCTGGTTCTCAAATTCCAGGAACTCCACCTCAAGTTGGGGGGCATCCTCCCACTGGAGGACAACTTCCATTTGGAGGGCACCCTCATGCTGTGGGGTAGACTCAATCCAGAGCCTACCATCAACCGTATGGACAAAATGTGTCTACCACGCCCAATCCGTATAATATCCCTTTCCCAGGAAACCCACAGTTCTTTGGGGGACACAATCCTCAAGCTCCACAACAAACTCTTCCCCCTCAAGGAACTCATCTATATCCTCCTTATGGAAAAATGCCAAATCTGGCTTATAATCCTCAAAACCCATCCAGTTATCCCCTGCTTGCACATGTTTCTCGAACTCCCTTAAATCCTGTGTACCCTGGTCAACACCAACCTTATACAAGAGGACCCACTGGTTACAATTATCCTCCTAACCCAGTGTATGGTCCTACTGGTGTTCTTATGCCACACCAGTATTACCCATAGGTTAACCAACAACTACCTTTCCTAGCGACTCTGGACCTCCCAGACTTGTCTCAGTTAACGAATGATCCTATATTTCATTCTCTGGTTTGGCCAACTATCCCAGCTAAACTTCCTTCTGATATTCCAAAATTCGACGAAAAGTCTGGAGAAGACCCAAACAACCATGTGATGAATTTCCATTTGTGGTGTTCATCTAACTCCCTCATGGACGATTCTATATGTTTGCGTATTTTCCAATGAACGCTTACAGGTTCTATAGAAAAGTGGTATATTGAACTACCATGTTCTTCTTTTCATGATTTCAACTCCCTTTCCATGTCCTTCCTCACACACTTCCAACTACCCATTCGATACGAGACAGGTACTGAACTATTGACCTCCCTTCACCAGACAATCTCCATACATATCTCTGATCATATTCATGAATGGAGATGACGACAAAGGTTAATCAAAGAGGTCATTTCTGACCAATTATTAGAGGAATGGTTCACCAAATCACTGTTACCCCAGATCGCTCGTGATGTTTCCATGGGTGGTGTAGTCACCGAGGAAGAAGCTATTGCTCGAGCTCAGTACTTAGATTTGGTTTATTCACAATCTGGTACTTTGTACGAGTTGATACCAAATGCTACCCATGCCACTAATGATCCATCCAAACCATCATCTACCTCGCACGCGGATGGAGTCATTGGCTCCATCAAAACCCAATCTACTTCCCAGTCGATTGGAACAACCTAGCGGTCTGCTTCGACGTCTTCTCCTAGTTCGACTGCACCCTCTTTTACCTCCCCTCGAACTCAGGTCTCTGAGGTGAATACGGTCCAATCAACCCCTTCACAACAACCTGGGGGCAAGAAGAAAGCAATAAATAAACCAAAGAAAAACAACAACAATGAACAACCAAAAAATCAACCTCAAACTTGGACTGTTGGAAAACAACCACAATGGAAACCGAAATTTCCATGTCTCATTTGTTGCGATGATCACTACACTCGAGACTGTCCACATCGCGATGAAGTGGCCAAGATTTTTAAGGGAAATTCACAACCTGTTGTGCTTACCCAGCCTTTTCCAAAGAAGCAATCTTTGGTTGCTCAAACCCCCACTCCAGGGGTAGTTCCAACCAATCCCATGATGAGGCCTCAACAAGTGCCCACATTTACATGTTTAATAGGATTAATCTGACCACTCACACTATGACATATGACACACTGATTAAACCTGATAAGATAAATCCCACTAACAGCTCCTCATCGGACCCATTACCATCTTCTGTTAGTCCTTCGTCTGCTATCCCTCCATCCGGGCCACTTCTGATTAAGAAACCTTCATTTGACTCCATATTACACCCTCCTAAGAGAACTATCTGGAAATCTACCTTTAATCCTAGTTCACGGGCTGCCCAAAACTACAACATTGTTGAAGATTTGGCTCAAGCACCGTGTGGTATGTCTGCTTTGGAAGTTCTACAACACTGTCCTAGCCAATGTAGAATGCTCTTATGTACCATCGGCGCTTTCTATCCTGAGTCATCTAATAACCTCATGCTTAATTTGGATGATCATCAACCTCAACTCTCCCACCAACTAGCTTTTTATATCGATGTTGTTGTTCACAATCAACAAATCCACCGAATTATCTTGGATGAGGGAGCCTCTACTTGTGTCATTTCTTTAGCTTGTTGGAAAGGCTTAAAATCACCTTCCCTTAACAAATCCCCTACGATGTTACACACTTTTGATGGGAGAGGTTTTCATCCTCACAGACTTTTACAATCCTTAGCCGTTCAGTTGGGCGACAAAACTGTTACTGTTGATGTCGAGGTGGTCGATGCCCCCCTCGATTACAACCTACTACTCAGAAGAATTTGGTTCTATTCTATGACTGTCGTTTCCTTGTCGGTGTTTTGATGTGTACAATTCCCCCATCAAGGAAAAATTGTCACTATCGATCAGTTAGATTTTTGTACACCCGACGCTCGTGCCCCTGTCACCAACAACATTCCTTTTTTGGGAGACCACCCAATCACGTATGAAAGTGTTGGTGTTGGATTGTTGAAATATTCTATCCTTATGGGTACCTTCCCTACACCACTTCCACCCACCACACATCATATTACCACCGTCAATATGATTTCAACTATGGCTTATCAATCTTTGGAGTCATCTGACCCTTGGATTGTACCTAGTCCTATGGAATTCGATGGGCTAGGTGACACTATGCCACTTAGCCCAGCCGAGGCCACATACGTGGCTATTCAATCTGCCTCTCCCTCCCCAGACAACCCCCAATCATTGGCACCCGATGCCAACTCGATGCCATCATGGTTAGATTCCCTATCGTCTGGAATTGACTACATTTCCCACATTTTTCCTTTCGACGAATCTATAATGGAAATTCTTAGCATCGAAAATGTACCTTGGGATGATAACCATCATCGATCCTCTTTTCTTCCACCTCTGGAAGAAATTCGCCAACACATACACTCTGTCTTCCCTCCTGATGTTACCAATTCTCCGCAATCTCCCATCCTCACACAAGATACTCTTTCTGAGGGGAATTTGAGTAATATCTCTACTACAATCGTCATCAATATTTCGATCAAAGAGGGCATTGTGGAAAAAATTAACCTTGGTGCTAATTGCACATCCGAAGAAGTGGTATCTTACACCACTCTGTTTAAAGAATTCCGCGATGTCTTCGCTTGGAGCTACGAAGAAATGTTAGGAATCGACCCCTCGATTGTCGTGCATGAAATCAAGACATACCCAGGTGCAAAATCTGTTCAACAAAAACTCCGCCCGGTTCATCCAAAGAAAATCACAACTATAAAGGCAGAAGTTGAGAAACTTTTACAATCTAGCTTTATCTATCCTGTCCCTTTGACAGAATGGGTCTCCAACCTTGTACCGGTTGCCAAAAAACAAGGAACCATCTGTGTCTGTGTTGACTATCAGGATCTCAATAAATCTTGTCCAAAGGACAACTACCCTACACCCTTCATCAACCAAATCATTGATAATTGTGCTTGGAGCATAATATTCTCTTTCATGGATGGTTTCTCAGGGTATAACTAGATTGAAATTTTACCTGCTGATCAACATAAGATAGCCTTTATCTGCCCATGGGGAAATTTCACCTATCGAAAGCTACCTTTTGGTCTTAAAAATGATGGTGCTACTTTCCAGCAGGCCATGCCATACGCTTTCCACGATATCAAGCATATCGCAGAACCTTACCTCAATGACTTACCTACCCACTCATCCAATCGATCAGATCATGTTGATCACTTACGGGTTATTTTTCTTCGATGTCGGTTTTACCGTATCTGCTTGAACCCACATAAGTGTATTTTTGTTGTCGAATCTGGTCAACTCCTCAGTTTTTTTGTCTCTAAAGATGGGATTTGGGTGGATCCCTTAAAGATTAAGGCTATTCTAGCCTTACCCCCACCTACTAGTTTGACTCAACTCCAAAGTTTTCTAGGAAAAGCAAACTTCCTTCACCGTTTCATTTGTAACTACACTGAGATAACTAAAGGATTCATGCGGTTGTTGCAAAAAAACACCCCTTTCATCTGAGATGACATCGCTAAATGGTCATTTGATGCTCTCAAGCACGCCTTGACCCACACACCTTTATTGCATCCTCCAGAGTATACAAAGGACTACCTCCTTTACTTAGCTTCCTCCACTTCCACTATTGCAATGGTGTTAGTTCAAGAAGACCCCAAGGGTGAGGAACATGTGATCTATTACCTGAGAAAGAGTCTATATAGACCTGAACTCCGATATTCACATGTAGAAAAATTGGCTCTGGCAGCTGTCATCACTGTCCAAAGATTTCGCCATTACATCTTACTATGCACCGCCATGGTGATTGCGAACTCAAACCCCATGTACCACGTCTTGACACGTCAAGTGCTTGGGGGAAAATACTCTAAATGGATCATCATCCTTCAGGAATTCGATCTTGAATTTGTGAAGTCCAAAGCCAAAAAGTCCCTGGTGTTTGCAGAGCTCATCCGCGACCTCCCCCATGTTGATGAAGATATCGAACCTAGAGATTCTCTCCCTGAAAAAACTATTTTCCTCATCAGCACCTATGATCCTTGGTACGGAGACATCCTTCTTTATCTCCAAACCCAACGCTTTCATCCTAACACTTCTCGTGAAGAGCATCGACGTATTCACCACCATTCTCGTCGTTATCTTATCATCGGTGACACCTTGTATCGTCGGGGTATTGATACTATCCTTCGACGATGTTTGATTCATGCAGAGGCTGAACATGTTCTGAATGACTGTCACCTTGGAGCCTATGGTGGTCACCTTTCTAGGATGGCCACAGCCCAAAAAATTCTACATGCTAGCTATTTTTGGCCCTCGATTTTCAAAGATTGTATTGAGGCAGTCAAAAAATGCCCACCCTGCGAAGTTTTCAACAACAAGGCACACACCCACCCTACTATGCTACACCCCGTTATCACCATTGGCCCCTTTTCCAAGTGGGGTATCGATTTTATGCAATCTAAGCCTACCTCAGCTGGGGGGCACGATTATATAATCCTCGTCATTGACTACTTTACAAAATGGGTTGAGGCTATGCCTACCTTTCTGAACGATGGTCGTAACGCAGCTCTTTTTGTTTTTAACCACATCATAACTCGTTTTGGTGTACCACGTGCCATTGTCACTTATCACAGTGCACACTTTAAGAACCAGATGATGAGTGAATTACATGCCAATTTGGGTTTTCGCCATGAAAACTCATCCCCATACTATCCTCAAGCCAACAGACAAGTTGAGACCATCAACAAGGTCCCCAAAACCATGATTCAACACATGGTAGGGGAAAATAAGACCTGCTGGAATCTACAAATTTTCTCCTCTCTCTGGGCTTAGCGTACCTCCATGAAAACCACAACTGGGTTCACTCCTTTCTAGTTAGTGTATGGCACCGAAGTCATTTTACCAATCGAGTGTGAAATTCCATCTCTGAAACTTAAAGTAGAACTCCTACCCCATACTTCTGCCAAAGAAGAATGTTTCTTATATCTGAACAAACTGGAAGAAACACGTCGTGATGTTTCTCTTGTTAACGAGGCACATCAGAAATGGATAAAAAATCAATACGACAAATCCGTCCATCCTCGGACTTTTGCAGAAGGAGAATTAGTCCTTGTCTATGACCAAGCTCATAACAAACTAGGGACAGGTAAGTTAGAACCTCTATGGCATGTCCCTTACATTGTGAAACGTGTTCTGCATAGAGGTGCCTACGAGTTAGTCGATTATGATGGAATTTCCCTAGGAGAGCCCCGGAACGGGCTTTACCTTAAAAAGTACTATGCCTAGATCACCTAGCATGTGTACCTTGTACATTATTGTATTTTAGTTTGGTGTGTCTGTTTCTTTCGTGTGCTCGAGTCTTTACCCTTGCCACTCATAACTGTGTCTTGTGTTTTCATGTGCAGATGACATCTTCCTTTCCTATCTTTTGTTGGGTTTACGGATGGCACTAGTCGACACACCCCGAACATTACTTCAGTAGCATGGGTCATTTACCAATTGGATGAGGTGGTGAGTTCAGGAGGTATTTTCTTATGACCAACGACTAATAACATGGCAGAATATCATGCTGTCATCGGAATCTTGACCTAAGCCTCCTCCCTAGGTATCTCTCGTATCATTTTTAACCTAGACTCCCAACTCGTGGTCTATTAACCCAATCGTATATACGCTATTCGTAATCGTATCCTGCTACGTCTCCACCTACAAGTTTTCCATCTTGAACGAATATTTGATTATATCAAATACAGACATATTCCAAGAGAACTCAACAATGTTTCAGATTCGTTAGCTAATTACAGCATGGATCGGTATCTCGCCCATAGATAAGATTTCATGAAGGAAAACAAATTGTACATCGTAAATTAAAACACATCACATTAAAGGCATCATCATGTACAAATGTTTTGGCACTGTAAAAACTCAGAACTATATATATATACATAGCATGACTGAAAATGTTTTGATTACATCAAAAAGTATTTAGAAGAGAAAAAAATTTGGTCTTTACACCCATACAACATCGTCTGACAAGTCATGCAAAATATACAATCACCAGAGAGACTCTAATCTCCCTGCACTGCATTGTGCTGAGAGTAACATATTACTGCATGCACTACGCGTCTCAGTAGAGAATTAACATTCTCTGGAACCCCCATAGTGTGTCTCTATATATGTAAAGGCACTTCTCTCCTCCGTAGAGGAGGAATGCCCATCATGAGGCCTTGAAGGTTTCTTTCAACCTCCCGGAGACCTATCACTGGTGCCCCTGGATCTACTGCAACCAGGGAACCCCCGTGACATCCTGGTATTGGTATCTCATCTGGGCGCACTGCTCCCTTATTTGCATGTTGAAAACAATACATCCATTAAAAACTCTTCTACATACCCCCAAAAAATATATATACGTTAAAAAACTTAAAACAAAAACTAGACAAGGTGTTGCTTAGTCTCTCACCTGACGCATCCCAATCTTCCCCCACTGGTAGAATCAAATACATGCTCTCATGAAAGTCCACCTCAGCATATTCAAATTCTTATATCCAAAGATACTGGCATCTCAACCAAGCGAAGAAGTCACCGATGAAACAGAACTCTGACTCTGCCACTAGTCTCGGAGACAGACTAGGCCATCGTTCCATCTGTGGTTCTCCCACTGGTCATACCGCCAATGCTATCTGAGGCTGCATCTGGGGGATGCACTCTAAGAAGAATGAGACCAAGAACGAACCATATCCAAACTGTTTCTGCCCCATCCTACACCGCGAAACCTGTTCCTTCACATTCCGAAGAAACTCTGCGCTCCAGTTAAACACTATTGGCTCCAAACACTGTATGCCATAAGCTACCTGTGATCTCGATGCCAGATGTTTACTAGTGCTTCCCGTCACACTTGTGATGGAAAACAAAATAGACCGAAGGGGTAACTCTCTGATATCCTTGATTGGGATTCTACCCCCCACTAGTCTTGCTCCTGGGACACAATGACGTGCCAGATACACACCCACTTGCTCAGGAAGCGCCCTCTATCTGGAAAAATCTATAGGAAGCCCTCTTTTCGAGAGGCTAGTCAAGAAATATACATCTTCCAACTCGATGGATAGAAGCTGTGTTCCGATCCAAAACCCTTTCTCTGCGACATCCCATAAGCTGATTATGTACTCAAGAAGAAGAATCTATTTCTTCATCTTTTGCAATTTGAAGAATTTCAGAAGGCCACAAGATCTCAACGCGGCCCGCGTGCGAGGACTCCACAAAGCATCTAAATCATCGAGCTCATGCTCTCGTTCCTTCCACTCAATCATGGTCGTTGCCGAAATCACCTACAAACAAAAAAAAAAAACCAAGAAATTTCATTATTCAATTTTTCGACAATTTCTTAAGCAATTTAAAAACATGAAATCTATTTCCCACACTGTTCAAAAAGAACCACACCCTCCTTTTATCACTCAATAATCATCACGCAACAATAAAACGTTTTAAAATTAAAATAATTTTCACAATGGCTGCGTGGGCATATTTTTGAGTTTTTTATGGATTCTTTGACAAAAACAACCCATCTACTCAAGTGTCAAGGCGTTGGCATCTATGCTATCACCTTCTAAAAACGTTTTTGCAAACAAATGTCTTTTTCCCATCGTTTTCAATAGAGGCCAATTTGATCTTTTTTTGGGGCGACTTAGGGCTTTGTTTTTTAATTTAAATATTGTTGTGAAAACAAATATTAAACCATGTAATTGAAAGAGGGGGAGATGAAGATCTACCTAGCCCAAATGGTGAGAGAAATGGTCAACCGTAACTCCAGTATCAAGCAAAACAAGATCCACCTTCAAAGTGAGAAACTCCACTGCTACAAATCCTTATGCAAATGAAATGGTAAATGAAGATTTTTCTTGTATTAATATTTATAAATTTCCATTTTTTATAAGGTATAGTTATTTGTGGGTTTCTTTGACAATATAATGGCTTCACTAAACCTCTGGATTGTATTTTTGACACCACAGGTTTCGAAGCAGTTCTGATTGTTTGTTTACCTTGCCGCATCCACGAGCATAGTCTTAGTTCGTTTTCAATCTCGAAAATATGAGAATGCACCGGGTAGACTTTTATCTCTTTTTTGGACCCGCATGGACACATGAAAAAGGAACCCCCTGGATTCATCTTTAAACTCTTTTCAGACTCTCTAAATATGAAAATATCGTCGAGTGATCTTGCTTCCTTTCACACTCGTTAAAAGTTTATAAAGGGTGTCTTTCGAGTGGTATTTTATCTCGTTTTTGGCCTCGTGAGACTAACTGTACAAAAAAGGAACTGAGAGAGTTCTCTTTTAAGTGTTTTTCCAAACTCTATAATCATGAAAAACCTTCGAGTTTTTTGTCTTTGGACTCACTAGAACAAACATCCATAGGCCCGTATGGGACCAAACCCTTACTTCTTCCAGTTCATTAAACAAAGGAAGAGGAACTTACCGAAGGTGAGTTATATCGAGCACGTGTTACCCTCCTCAATCTCGTTAAATTAAAAAGAGTTACTCGTCTATCTAGATGGGGGGGAATTTGAAAGAACCAAGCCAAGAAGTCTCTTGAGAACATTACCAAGTAATTCTTAGAGTCACCCTTGAACACGACACTTTGTTTTTTTCACACATTATAATCCGCTGAACCTCTGCACTAAGCGAATCCTTTGAGTTTCTTTCAATCCTTTGGGTCACTTGACGTAAGTCACAGGATCCACTGCATCGTCAAGTTTTGGTCCATGTCATGTTTCTGCTGTCGTGCCTCAGTGTTCAAGGGAAGTATCTGCCTCGAGAGTCAGCCATCACAAATATCTTGTCTCAGTACCCTTGACAGTCCATGTTCATTTGATCTACCAATTACATCTCTGTGTTCGTTTCATGTCATTGATGGGGGATACATCAAGGCCCTCCTTCTATGAGCCTATTCTTGTCAACTTCAACACATTATCTAGGAATTAGACTTAGAAACCAGTTAGTACTTTGGGACCTGCATGCCGCAATGGCAGGCCTCCTCACATCCGACAACAGGTTTACATCACTCACCTCTGATCGGATGATTCCACGGATGTTCGACTCCATCTCATCCATTCACATTCGTTGAAATGTACTAGAGTACCTTGGGAATTATTGACATTAATGGTGATCTCCCTCGCACTTGTTAAGGGTTTACATCATTGACCGGTAATCAAGTGGTTTCTACCATGTTCGACATCAGGACATCTATTCACATGGTTGGATTCGTACTACATCGGGATCGGTAAGAAGACCCTGGGTTGAGTGATCACTTTGATATGTGCTTTGCCCAGGTTGCGAAGGAACTTCTCTTGAACAATGACACATATATTGTTACATAGATCCACTTTGTATTGGTCGTGGCTATGTCTTGTCATCTCATAGATCCACTGTGTATTCCTTGTGGCTACAATCAGTTTAGGTCATCAGAGTATAGATCCACACTATATTTTTGATGGCTATACCTTTTTTATCAATACAATTATGGATCCGCAGTGTATTTTATGGCGGCCATATCTTGCAAGTCTTGATCACCCGAGCATAGGTATGCCTACCTTGGGTTTGGAACATGTCATAATATTTGTCGGATGTTTGTGTGCAACTTCTCTCAGGTTCTCTGCGTCTATCCCCTTGCTTGAAATTCTACAAACCATTTCAGTTATTAGTTCTCATCTTCTAACTTCATACTTTGGGGGGAAATCTGTTACACATCAACATTACTCACTTTGATAAGTGTCGCAAGTGTCGCATGTTGCTCACAAGTGTTGCAAGTGTCAAGCAAAGAATACTGCCATGATGACAACACTAAGGAGACACTTAAAATTCCTTAGACACTTGATTTGAAGGAAGAGGTTTGGTTAACTGAAGTCACGTATCTCTTGCCACCTGAAAGAAGCTTTCAATCTAAGGTTTTAGAAGAGAGCGCTCCCCTATATCACCCTTAGGAGCACTGGCGCTCCCCTATAAGGTGCTAGGGAGTGTTATGACACTAAACAACCATTCTGAGGGAGTGCTATGTATTTTTAGAGTGCTGGTGCCCCCCTAAAGCCTACCAGGGAGCGCTATAGCGCTCTAATGGCCTTTTTGAGGGAGCGCTGCCTATTCTGGGCAACAATTGATCTGTTGAGGAGAATAAGGGGAAGATCTTTCAATCTTGGAAGGCAGTTGCATTCGAATTCCTGATTCAGCCATGATCTTAGGAGAATATCCTTGGCTTAAGGAGGTAAATCCTCAACTTACCCTCAAGATACCTCAAGAGTTTAATCCTCTCTAAACCTATATAAACAGGCTCTATCATGGTAAAAAGAGGAGGAAGAATTACAAGAATGAAACCTATGATCTCATAGGAAACACACAATGAACTGGAGGAGAGTAATCAGTGAAGTTGTTGTCATCCTGGTCGTGGATCTTTTGAGAAAGGGTTAGACAAGGGGACTTGACAAAGCTTTCGCATTCACATCTACGGTTGTAAGTTACTTCTGTCATTGTTCTCATCAATATGATACGCTTGGCCTGTTTCTTTCTAGTTTGTGTTTAATCTCACATGAACTTTTCTCTAATAGATAGATCCATTTTCAAGCTAATATCAATAGAGTAGGAAGTGGTTGTACTATCATTTGTCTACAAGGCTCATCGAGGAGCAAAATATTGGAGCTCGACTCAGAGTGTACAGGGACAAACGCCGATAAAAGGTACTTCTTTTCTCCTTCTTTGTCATGCATTAGTTTGTATAGATCTGAAAGGAAGTCAATGTCCATGTTAAGTGTCTTCTGTCTTAAGAGTTAAGAGTCTAGCTCTCAAGAGGAGATCTACCTGTCCACAGGGAGATTTTCCTTCAACAATACTGTTAAGTCATCAAGGTAGATCTGAATGATCTTATAGATCAAATCGTCAAAATCTATTTGCATAGCTCTTTTAAAGGTGGCACCTGCATTAGATAAGCCAAAAGGCATATGTTCATAAGAAAAGGTACTCCAACGAGTAATAAAGGTGGTTTTATATTTATCTTCCCTTTTTACCTTGATTTGTTTGTAACCGAAAAAACCGTTAAGTAAGGAAATTATTTGTGACCCTGCCACTTGCCTCAAAATAATTTCCATGTTAGGGAGAGGGAAGTGATCTTTTATACTATCTCGATTTAATGTGTGAAAATCAACGCACAATCTGATCTAAATAGTTGTTTTACAAACATGAACCAGATTTGAAACCCATTCAAAATACTTGACCGGAAATATGATTCCATCGTTCAAGAGGTTTTCCAACTTCTTTTGAATAGTTTCTTCTAGCGCAGGGTTGATAGGTCTTTGTTTCTGCCTAACTAGTTTTATGCCTTCTTGAATGGGGATGGCATGTTGTATAATACCATAATCAAAACCACAAAGATCCTCATAAGACGAAGCAAAAACATCTTGAAATTCACCAAGCAAGTTGGCAAACTTCACTTTCTCTTCATCTGAACATTTGGCACATATTTTAACATTCTTTGGAGTCTTGGGTGTCCCAATGTTCAAGGAGATGGTTTCACCCACCTTCATTTTCGACTCCTCTTCTTTTTGTTCCTCCTTGTTGCCTACATCACTCGAAGAAAATGAACTCTCTAGAGGAATCAAGTGTTTAGGAATATTGTTATCTTCTATGGATATAATCTCCTTAGGCTTAAAAGGTTCATTTTGTATAAAATCACAAATTCTCTCATCACTAGGGAAAACCTACCAAGATTCTATATTGTCAGGGATATGTGGACGATACAAAGATTGGAAGGTACAATTAGGTCTGTGTGGAAGAAGTTTCTGATTTGGAGAGGCTGTAAAAATAGCTAATCGATCAGCCATAGAGTTTAACTCCCTCTTAACATGAGTGACGTTGAAAGATAAAAGGTTCGAGATAAGCACCCAAACATTTTGGGTGTATTGTTTCATCAACTTGTTGTTAGGCGAGTAAATTTTATGTACAAGATTCACAACAAGCTCGAAATCCCCAAAAACTGAAAGGTGACCATAGCCAACATTATAGTCATTCTCAATGCCTAATAAGAAAGCTTCAAATTCAGTGACATTGTTAGTGCAAGCGAACTCCAACCGGTAAGAAAATTTATGGATTTTTCCTACATAATCAAGATAATGCTATCTATGTTACCTTTGTTAGAGCATGAACCATCAAAGTGCATGTGCCACATGCCACCATCTAAATCGATTTGTCCCATGGGGATGTTATCCTCCTCAACAAAGATGGAATACGCTCGTATGTCCTCTTCGATATAGTTTACGTTATGTTGTGGGACACTCTCTATGTAAGGTGATATCCTTCCTTCTCTAAGGATTGCAATGTTTTTTTCATTCCGAGGAATGGATAAATTTGTTTCATCAAGTGAGAGGTATCCACCCATTAAGGCTTGGCAATCTCTTCCTAATATGATTGAGTAATTTCTTACCGGCATATCAATTACCTAAATGTTGAGGGTTGTCCTTATTTCAGGATGAGCACACAAAACCAAGGTCACATCTTTAATCTTGTTGGGACCACATATTGTACCTTTTTGCTCATACTTTTTGCCATTATTATACCCTTCATCACCTGTATTTAGACTCATATTATCACTTCATCTGATCACCTCAAGGTATACAACGTCCTTTCTCATCACTATATGTTTAAT